>PVLC010001685.1:28616-134906 GCA_004027655.1 Graphiurus murinus
TTGTAATCCCAGCATTCGGGAGGCTGAGACCGGAGGATCCGGGTTCGCGGCCAGCCTCAGCTACCTAGTGAGGCACTCCGCAACTTAGTGAGACTCGGTTTCAAAATAAAGAATAAAAAATGGGGCTGGGGGTATAGCTCGGAGGTAGAATGCCCCTGAGTTCAATCCCCAGTACCGCCAAAAAAAAAAAAAAAAATAGTTTCATACTAACCAAATTCTATGTAGTCTGATGTCTATTCCAAAATTATGCACGTAAATGCTAAAGTGCCGGCTGGTCAAAGTACACTTGCTCTATAGCAAGGTCTACAAGGGAATTAAAATTTCATCCCAGGCTTGTTTTTATCAGCCTCCACCTCCTAACCCCCTTGCATTTTCCCCAATAACCTTTACCTAGATTCTACACAGATCACACCCACACATACCACATTCTTGAGACAAAATACAATGCAATTGATTAAAGTTTTCCTGGTTATAATCTCATGCTTTCTTAGGTTTACCTTCCAGGCTCCTGTGAATGGATTTGGTATATTCCAACAACTTTCAACTGTACATTTCTTGGAAAAATTTCTTAGACCATAAATAATAGTAATTAGTCACAGCAAGTAATAGCAATTATTATAGGTGTCATATAGTGCTTGCTTATTATTGGCTAGGCCCTTATGAAGACATTATGATCTCCATTTTATAGAAAAGAAATTGAGGCTTAGAGAAGTTAAATAACTTGTCACTGTGACTTCAAAGCCCATCCTTGATTTCTTCTATTTATTGTTGTTGTTGTAACCTTTTCCCCCTTTACTCTTTTTCTATTTAATTTATGAAAAAATCTGTGTAATGTATAAATATATTTTGAAATTAGAGAAGGGAATAAAATGAAAAGTAAAAATCCCATCTCATCCCTCTCACTCCCTAATCCCAGCACTAACCCCCAAGTTTCCTACTAAAAGTAAATCATTCAGTTTTTTTTTTATAAATTCTACATGTTCTACACACACAAGCACACACACACACACACACACACACACACATACACACACGTATGCATTTCTTGGTATATATATATAATGTATCCAAGATATAAATATTATGCATACCTATCTTAAACATTTTCCCTCATCATTTCTTACTGGTATATATTATTTTTGCATATATACATATGCAAATATATATGCATATATATGATTCATCTATACACCATGTATTATTTGCTGACCTGCTTATTTGGATATCAGTAGCAAAGCATTTTAATTTCTCTCTATATGCTTTCATATGATAAAGTTCTTTCTCCTTAATTTTAAAGTTTTCTTTAACAATTTTCACATCTTTTCCTTCAAATGGATTTCAGACATATTTTCAAGTTCAAAGCAATAAAGGGATGGAAAAGGAAACCTATTTACATTCTGTGTATGATTGTATTGAGATTATAGATGAATTTATGGAGAATTCATATCTTTATACAGTATTTGGAGATCCAAAACCATGGAGTGATCAGTCTAGCAAAAAAAAATGTGCTTACTAGTAATCACAATAGAGTGTAATAAGTGAGAAAGCAACGTATGTGAGATTGTTACAGGTGTGAAGATAGGCACATAGCTTGACTTCGTGGTTGACTTCTGCATTAAAACTTACCTTCCAGTCATCAACTCAGTCTTAATTCTGACTTTGGAAGTCCTAAGTATTGAAGAAAATTTTCAAGTCTCTTTCAATATAAAATTTCTCCTAGCTAAACATCACCAATTTCTTAAATGACTCAATTTTCCAAGAATTTCCAGTGGGTTTCTTTATTCATTCCTTTTCTCTTGTAGACATCAACTTCTGAGATTCTGGTGCCCAGAATTTAATGCAGTAGACCCTTGGCATGTGAGGGTTTTAAACGAACAGTTTCAAGAATTTGTGTGAAGTTTCATGACATAATTTTCTGAAGGCCCAAGTCTGAGGATGAGGATATTGAGTCTCTTTATGTTGCCTAGGCTGACCTTGAACTCTTGAGCTCAAGCAATCCTCCTGCCTCAGCCTCCCAAGTGGCTGGGACTAAAGGTGCCCACCACCATTCCCAGCTTTATATTACTACTCTTAATCAAATTGATTGTGAAGTGTATCACTTAATTTTATTGTTTCAATAAACTGCTTGCATGTATGAATTTATAGTTTGCATTGAATTTGGAACATCTTCACTGATAATTTTCTGCATAGATTTTTTTCCCCTAGCCTTTCCTCTCACTTTTCTTCTTCAGAGACTTTAAGTATATTTATGTTAGGCTGTCTGAAATTCCCCCACAGTTCAGTGTCTTCTCTCAGTCATCTTTCTCTGTTTCATTTTCAATAAATTTTATTGCTGTCTTTAAGTTCACCAAATGCTATGGTCTGAGTATCATGTCACCCCAGAATTGATATGTTGAAGCCTAATCACCAAAGCAATGGTATTAAGAAGAGCGGCTTTGGGAAGCAGTGAGTCATGGAGTACTCATGAATGGGATTACCTTAAAAATGGGTCCCATAAAGCTTCCTTCTTCTACCCTGTGGGAAAACCTAGTGAGTGCCTAAGAGGAGGAGACTTCACAGCCAGTGACTGCCCTTGAGGAGGAGAGTCCTGCCCAGACACTGGATTGAAGGAGTCTTGATCTTGGACTCCCCAGCCTCTACAGCTGTGAGAAACAGATTTCTGTTGTTTATAACCCACCCAACTTAAGGGATTTTTGTTATGGCAGCATGAATGGACTAAGATCAATCTTTGCTTCTACAATGTATAATCACTTTAATCCTATCTCCTATATTTTTCATTCCAGACACTTTTTTTAATCTCTAGAAGTTTGATTTCTTCCTGTTTTGTATCATCCATGTCTTTTCTTAAAATGCTTGTTTCCCTCTACATTCTTGAATATATGGAATATCATTACAAGAACTGTTTTAGTGTCTGTCTAATAATTTTATCACCTGTATCCCTTTTGGACTGACTTTAATTTTTTTTTTCCTGGTGTGGGTTGTCATTTCCTACTTTAGTGCATGTCTAGTAAGTTTTGCTTAGATGCTAGATACTGTACATTTAACCTTACTGTATATTGGATATTCTTATATTATTTTAAATATTCTTGAGCTTTGTTCTGGCATACGCTTAAGTTACCTGAAAACAGTTTGGTGTTTTCAAGGGCCTGATTTTAGGCTTGTTTGAAAAGACCAATGAATTCTTGAGGATGGGGCTGATTTTGCTCCATTTTTGAAGCAATATCCTCTGAGTACTCTACCCACTACCCAATGGACTCTTCTACTCTAAGGAGGACAGAAACAATTCCCAGCTGTATGCACTCTCCAACAATTGTGACTTCTACTCTTTGCATGGTTCTTTCCCTAGTCTTGGGTTATTTCTTCCCACACATGATGACTAAAGGAGTATACAATGAAATTCCCTGGGATTCTTTTTGCATGCAGTTCTCTTCTGACACTCTGCCCAATGAACATCAGCTACCCGCCTTGATCTCCGTGAACCCCAACTTCCACCCCTCCAACCTAGGGAGGTTGCCAGGGTTAGCCTGCCTGTGTTGTAGCCTGAAAGTTTTATCCAAGTAGTTCATTGGGCAATTGTAAACATTACCTGGTTTGTTTCTCCTCTGTCAGTGGTCACTACTCTCTTCTGCTTGCAGTCCAAGACTGAAAAACATTGTCTCACTTTTTTTGTTTGTTTCAGTGCCGTTAGTATTTTTAGTCATGAGAAGATAAATCTGCTCTTTTAAAATTCACCTGAGCAGAAACAGAAATCCCTCACCTAGTCCATTGCCACTAGTTTTGGCTGCTTTCCTATTAGCATAGACCAAGATTGCTTTGACCCTTTTTATAAGCCAATTTTTACGGAGCTTGCAGTCTATCACAGCTATGAGTTTTTCTTCATTTTTAACATTAAAGTCTTGATAGTAAGGTCTCCTTCCTGTTGTACTTGGGTGGTCAACTGAGCAACATAAAGTCAGATCTCATATTTATTCTGTGATTCTTTTGTATTAATTTTGGTCCTTAGGTCTTCTTGAATTTTGTTTCTGCCATCCATTCTACTGTCTCTCTCATTTACTAAGTGAGTATCTATCAGTGCCAGTTATATGCCTGGCACCATCATAGAGGAATGGGTCTGCAAACACAGTTCTTGTTCTCATGGAGCTGAAATTTCAGAGGTCAAGGGGATACACAGATGCACAAAGGAATGAATTATTTCAGAGAGTATTTTAATCAGTTTGGGCTGCTAGCATAAAGATACTAAAATCCTGGGTGGCTTAGAAACAACAGGAACTTATTTCTCCACATTCTCGAGGCTGGAAAACCCCAAGATGGAGGTACTGGCAGATTCTGTGTGTGATTAAGGCCTGCTTCCTGAATCACAGATGTCAGAGATGGCTGACCCTTTGCTGTGTCCTCACATGGCAGAGGGAGAAAGGGAGATTTCTTTTTTGTTTCATCTTGTACTGGGGACTGAACCCAGGGGCATTTTGCCTCTGAGCTATACCCCCAGCCCTGTTTTATTTTTTTTATCTTGAAACAGGGTCTGGCTAAGTTGCAGAGGACCTTGCTAAGTGGCTGAAGCTGTCCTGGAACCTGTGATTCTCCTGTCTAGGCCTCTCAAGTACTAGGGTTACAGGCGTGGGCCACCAGGCCCAGACTGGGGACTCTTTCCTAAGGTCACTCATCCCGTTTGGGAGGGTTCTCCCAAAGTCTCCCCCACCTAATACTCTTACATGGGGGAGTTTAACATATGGATTTGGGAGATACAGATACTCAGCAGATAGTAGATGGTGGTGCATGCTATGAATAATCAAGGTAAAGGAGTGGCTGCTTTAGTTTAGGTGTTCAGAGAAGTTCTTTGTATGGGTTCTCAGTTCCAACAACAGAAACCGACTCTGCTTAACTTAAGCAGAAAAGACATTTCTTGGGAGAGTTTCAAGTAGCTAGTAGCATTGATACATAGGCTGCAGAACTCAGCTTCATAAGGACTATAGGAGGCAGAACACAACCAAGAAAAATAGCACATGGTTGTCTGTTCACTGGACACCCACAGTTTACAGCACCACGCCACAAACCTGCCCACCTTAGACATCTTGTCGGATCCCCTCCCCCAGAGGCACCGGAGCCCCTGAGAACATGCAACTGCCCCGCCCCCAGGAGCCACAAGCTGGAAGTCAAGGGTCAGGAGCTGATTGGCTGCTCTCCAGTCACGTGCCCACCTCCTAAGTTTCCCCAGAGCCCAGGAGGACACCTGCCCCTCAGGAGTTTACACAGTGGGAGTCCAGGATGTTTGTTCAGCAGATAAAAAAAAAATGCCTCTACACCTTGTCTACAAAGTGATATTTAAAGTCGGGCACAGTAGCACACACCTGTAATCCCCGTACTTGAGAGGCTGAGCTAGGAGGATCACAGGTACAAGGCCAGCTTCAGCAGTTTAGCAAGACCCTCAGCAACTTAGAGAAACTCTGTTTCAAAATAAAAATAAAAAGGGCTGGGGGTTTAGCTCAGTGGTAGAACGCCACTGGGTTCAATATCCAGCACCACATCAAAAAAGCGGTCTTAACGTAATGAGAAAAGGCCGCACACTCCAATCCAAGAGTATAATAGGAGCAAAGACACTAAAATAGGTACAAGCTTGGTGTTTTCAGGGGACATCGAGTGCCCAGTGGCTAGAACACAGTGTACAAAAGAAAGAGTCAACAGATGAGGTTCAAGAGGTGGCGGAGGCCAGAACATGCAGACCAGTAAAGACCAAAGGAGAGATTTGCATGGGATTTTTACTGCACAAAATAAACCATTGAAGAATTGGAGGATTACAGACAAGGAAAGGATGTAGACCTTCCTGGCGTTGTGTCCCTTACCATTTAAAAAGGAACTTTTTTCTTTTTACATTTTATTATAAACGTGATAAAGCAATATTAAAGATTACAGGTACACGCCTGTAATCTCAGTACTTGGGAGGCTGAGTCAGGAGGATCCCAGGTTTGAAGCCAGCCTCAGCAATTTAGAGAGACCCTCAGCAACTTAACAAGACTCTGTTTCAAAATAAAAAGTGCTGAGAATATAGATTAGAGGTAGAATGTCCCTGGGTTCAATCCCTAGTACCACCTCTTCCCTCAAAAAAATAATATGAGGAAAAAATAAATTAAAACTTCATTCCATTGATTCTACTTTCATCCCTACTTTCTGTCTTCAGATTCTGCCAATATATGAATATATATGAATATTGGCAGGATCTGAAGACAGTAAGTAGGGATGAAAGTAGAATGTTTCTAAATAACTGTCCATTGTGCATATGCTTTTATATTTTATTCATTACTATTATTATTAGTAGTAGTAGTAGTAATAGTGTTGTTATTAGTAGTAGTAATAGTCTTAGTAGTAGTAGTATTAGTAGTACTGGGAATTGAACCATTGGCATTCTACCTCAGAGCTACACCCCCAGCCCTATTTTTTTATTCCTTATTTTGAAACAGGGTCTCACTAAGTGGTACAGGGCCTCATTAAGTACCTGAGGCTGGCCTTGAACCTATGATCTTCCTGTCTCAGCCTCCCGAATACTGGGATTATAAGTATGCAGCACCATGCCCGGCTTCCTTTTTACTAAATATTATATATTACACCTGTTCACCACTAGGGCCAGTGCTATATTAGAAACGAGCTTTTACACACTTTCTTTAGGATGAATACTGAGAAACGAGATCACAGAGTTACAAGATATGCCATTTTATTTAACATGCAATACAGACTGCCCAGAGCGCTCTGCAAGAGCTGCATTGATTTATAATGTAACCAAAGTCCAGGAGAATATTAGTTTCACTGCAGTTAAATAGCTGTGCTGACACTGCACATGATCCAGGTGGTTCCCACTTCATTTCTTTGATGACTACTGCTGCACATGCTCAGTGAGGCCTTACAGCCACCCTGAGGTGGGGCCCAGGATACCCGGAAGCAGCCAGAGGGGAGGCTGCTTCTCCAGCCCAGCTCCACCCCAGCCCTGTGAAGCCGCAGCCTGAGGTGCTACTGTACTCCTGAGAGTTTGGCGCTTCTGAAGCGTCTCACTGGTGCCTATTAAGGGCTATGACACGGCATTTCCTTCTCTGGGGCTTCCATTGAAGGCTGACTGCTTCCAGTCCGGCTCTCCGCCTTAGGATCTGGGTCCCTCCCCCCTCCATGGCCGCCCACATATCCTCTACCTGGCTCAACAGGTAGCTGGCTAGCTCTCCTCCCTTCCCTGCTTCCAGTTGCCCAAGCAGGTAACACCCCCTCCCCCCATCCCCACAGCCAGGAGCTTAGCTACAGAGTGCTTCCTGGTGCTCTCAGTTTTCTCATTCATTCATTCATTCATTCATTCAACCACAGATTTTTCTGCAGTGTCAGCCAAACTCCCAGCAGAAAACAGTAGGTACAGTCAAACTGGGAAGAGTTTAATAAAGGGATTATTTGTAAACATGGACATACAGTAACACAGTACCCAGAGGCTAACTACAAACAGGAACTGTTGCCACTTAAAAGGCCAGAGAGGGCGGTTCTGGGGACTCTGAGCTTGGAAGAGAGGGCTGCCTGATGGGAGCCCCATCTTCCGAAGAGGGGTGTAGATTATCTGTGGTAACACCACCGGCAAGGTGGACATGGGGAGGCGCACCCCCTGCACCCCAAAACACCTCCTGCTGTGGCTCCAGCCACAGACTGTAAGGCCAGAGAGCCTCCTAAAGGATTTGGGAGTCAGGAGACAGAGTGGCAGCCCTTTGCTAGGTGGGAAAGACCCCTGGGGATGCGCTGTGCTCAGCACTTTGAGCTGTGATGGCTGGCCCACACAGGAATAATGGCTGTGCTGGGCTTCCCGGCGGTCTCAAAGCAAGTACTGCTGCACCAACTCCTCGTGTCGGGAGAGGACAGAGTGAAGGGTGAGGTCCTGCCAGGTGTATGCCAAGTCCTGGTGTTACCGCCTCACTGTCCCTGGTGAAGAGGCAATGTCTGCAGAGGGGCAGCATTTGCAGGAGCTTCGAGCTCTGCTCTCAGACTCACAGGGTGGAAGTGTCAAAGTGGGCTGTGATTTTGCTCAAATCACCTTATGACCTTCCCCCCATGACCCGCTGTCCCTGGACCCAGAAAGGGCATACCACCTACGGCTAATCAGCCATTTCTGCTGGCCAGCACTCTCTCCTGAGAACCGCCCGTCAGTCTGTGGGAGAGGCAGGCCCTCGCACTCTACCAAGTGGAGACTGTTCTGTGAAGTGTCTTTTAAATGTGTGTATTTCCTCTTCTCTGGATTATTGTTTCTATTCATCGTGTTTCTTTGCTATAAATTTGAACCTAGTCCTTTATGTGTGATAGATATTCTTTTGCCATGTTTGATTAAAATCTTTTTCACAGCCTTATTTTTCCCCTCTTAATGTTAGTACTGTTCTTTTGCATTGTATGCATATTTCCAGTTTTTACTTACCCAACCCTATCATTTGTCAGTCTTTTCTGTTTACATTGTTTGTGTTTCGTCTCCATAGCTGAGAACATTATCATTTCTCCATAGATCTACACTTTTTTGGTCTATTTTCTACCATACTTACATATAATTTTGAATTGTTAACACTTTAAAACTACTTTTTGGTGTTACTAGGTATTGAACTCAGTGGCATTCTACCTCGGAGCTATAACCCAGCCTTATTATATTTTTTTTAATTTTGAAACAAGGTCTTGCCAAGTTGAGGCTGGCCTTGAACCTGTGTTCCTCCCATCTGATACTCCCAAGTACTGGGCTGACATTCATGCATCACTATGCCCAGCTTTTAAAACGATTTGAGAATGAATTTGTATGTTAAAAAATGCCCATAAGTTAATTATGCCCTCAAATATTATAATGTTTTCTACACCATCCAACTTACTGATCAAACTGTGGAGAAATGCAGAGTCAAGTCTGCCACACACACTACTAGAAGCTTCTTTGGGGGCTTATATTAATATGCTAATTAATATGCTTAAAATGTTTCCTGTGGATCACCGTTTTGTTGTGTCTTGCTTGGTGCTTGTCTCGTTCCTACCATAGACAGTAAGCTCTATGAAGCCAGGGATCATGGATTAATATCCACCACCTAGCAGAGTACCTGATGCATTGTTTAATTTGGCACTGTGAAAACTGAAAGAGAGAGGGAAAAAAAAATTAGAGGAGGAGGAGGAACAGAGAAGAAATGGAGGGAGGGAGGGATGGAGGGAGGGAGGAAAGAAGGGAGGGAGGAGAGGAGAGGAGAGGAGAGGAGAGGAGAGGAGAGGAGAGGAGAGGAGAGGCAGGGAAGGACTAAATAGCTGAGAATCTCCCCACTATTTTATTATTCATCTTCCTGCAAGTCCACAAGGATAATATGAAAGACTCTCAAATGCTACTTAAGCCACCTGACTTATATTATTTCCTTGATCCACTAGTCTAGT
Organism: Graphiurus murinus; assembly: GCA_004027655.1. Taxonomy (NCBI): domain Eukaryota; kingdom Metazoa; phylum Chordata; class Mammalia; order Rodentia; family Gliridae; genus Graphiurus; species Graphiurus murinus. The sequence goes on from PVLC010001685.1 coordinate 38,019, forward strand.
AACCTTATCAAAAGAGAAGATGATGTTAGGCTCAGTGCTTGTCCCCCGTGGACTCACGGGCTCTCTAAATAATCACTGTTCTCTTGTCTAAGTGCGTGCTCTCAAAACATCTGCTTAATCATCTTTTCCAGAACCTTGTCTGGAGTCATCAGAAAGGACCTTATTTCTAGAGTCCATTCCCAACTTGCCCTCACCTCTTTTTGAAAATGAGGACAGGAGCCATGCCTTATTTGATGGGGTATCTTCTTTTGCAGAACACTGTTCTGGAAAATAAAAAGCTGCTTCGTAAATGTTTGATGCACGAATGGCTGCATGAAAAATAACTGACTAATATTGTTTGAGTCAGCTTTCTCACCCCTGTGACCAAAATTCCTGGCGAGCACAGCTTGGAGGAAGAAAGGTTTGTTGGCCCAGTGTTCAGGTCTTAGAGGTTGCAGTCGGTGGTTGGCTGGCGTCAAGACAGAAACGGCAGCAGAGCTTTGGGACGTGGTGAAGGGGGGAAGCCATGCCCACCTCATGGCAGCCAGGAAGAAGAAAAAGAGAGAGAGAGACAGATAGACAGACACAGAGGAGAAGAAGGAGGAAGAAGAAAAAGAAGAAGAGGAGGAGGAGGAAGAGAAGGAGGAGGAGAGGGAAAAGAGATAAGATCAGAGACAGACAGTCCCCAGGGCCACAGCCCCAGTGATCCAGGTCCTCCAACCATTCTCCCTTTTGAACCTGCATGCAAGGCCCAACACATGAGCTTCTCTGGGGGGGTACACTTTAAACCCAAGTCATAATAATTATCCAACAGAATTTTTCAAGAAAGCTTAGATGCAAGTATTCAAATAGACTTGGGACATTGAGTAATGAATGTCAACAAAAATCAGCTCTGGTCCACATTCCTTCCAGGTACGATGTAGAGGCAGCCCTGAAGGTGTTCATGGTGTTAGAAGGAATTCAGAGACGCACAAGCAATAGGCTAGTCCCCGACGGAGGTTCTGACTTGAAGGAAAAACACCCCCTGGTCAGTGGGAAACCCCCATGTTTAGGTCCTTTGAGCCAGACATGACCTGGGCTGGGAACTATTTGCTGAGATACAGCTTCAGTCTTGATTGGCTATCATTTGAAAAGCATTTCATTTTATTCATTTGTCATTAAAACCAGAAAGAAAGAAAGCTTTTGTGTGCTGCTTTACTTCTCAGGTCTGACCACTTGTGCAAGGGTCCAAGCTGAATTGCTAAATCTTCTGATGTGCAGGAAGAATATCTTTAAAAAATAAATAAATTGCAGTGGTGAGTCATCTGCCTTTCAATACTGAACTTAATTCTTTAAAGTTATTGCCCATGGATGGTGTGTTCAGTACCATTTGTCATAAAGCAGAATAGAGCTAATCTTACTGAAGGTCAGGCTAAAGGTCTTCCAGTTTAATGAAGCATCAATATTAAATTGGAACCAGTAAATTAGTATTAGGAGAATCTGATAAGCAACACCCATTCTAAGAAGAGGAATGAAAGCAAGGCTAACTAAGGCGACTGCATTAGTCAGCTTCTTCCTGCTGCCACCAAAATACCTGAGAAGAACGGCATGGAGGAGGAAAGCTTCATTTCATCTCATGGTTTCAGGGGTTTCTGTCCATAGCTGGCCGGCTCCATTAGTCTGTGTCTGAGGTGAAGCAGAATGTTAACGTGAAAGGGCTTGGCAGAGGAGAGCCGCTCCGCTCATAGCGACCAGGAAGCAGAAAGAGAGAGGAGGCAGGCAGGAAGAAGATAAACACTTCCGGGGCACGACCCCAGTGACCTAGTTCCTCTACTGAGTCCCACATCCCAGCAGACCATTCAGCCATCAATGGTTGAATCCACTGATGAGGTCAGAGCCTCATGAGCCAGTCATTCCTGCAAAGTCCCAGCTCTGAACCCTAAACTGCTCCTTCGTTCTCTCTTCTCTTCTCTTCTCTTCTCTTCTCTTCTCTTCTCTTCTCTTCTCTCCTCTCCTCTCCTCTCCTCTTCTCTCTCTCTCTCTCTCTCTCTCTCTCTCTCTCTCTCTCTCTCTCTGGTACTGGGGATTGAACTCAGGGGCATCCTACCTCTGAGCTATACCCCAACTCTATTTTATGTTTTATTTTGAAACAGGGTCTCACTAAGTTGCAGAGGGCCTCACTAAGTAGCAGAGGCTGACCTCAAACCTGCAATCCTCCTATCTCAGCCTCCCAAGTAAGCCACCATGCCTGGTTGGAGACCACGCTTTTAGCAGGAGCGTTTGGGAGGATGGTCCAGCTCCAGACCATAGCAGCTACATTCTGTAATGATGTGTTCTAACCAAAGCTGACCATCCCTTCTGTTGGCCTGAGTATTTGTCAGAAGAGGTGAAGAGAGCATGTAGAAAGGTCTCCTACCCGCTCCATCCCACTTGTTTGACCCCACCCTTCTCTGCAGAACTTCTGTGCCAGCTCCTGAGCCCATCTTGCTCCTGGTAGTAGCCCTGTCCTTCCTATTCAGTTTCTTCACCACCCTCTGCAGTGGGACTGTCAGCTTTAAGGTCACTGAACCCTTTATTACTGCTCATGTCAATCCCACAAGAAGTCCCGGAACTCCTCCATGCCAGAATCTCATCCACAAGCAGAATTTTCTATGACTCCCATCTCGCACTCCTCCTTGTCCCCTGAAACTCTGTCTGTGGCCTCTGAAACTCAAGGTCAGTAATCATCAAGAAACCCCACTATATCTTTTGGCAACCCTTTACTGTAAAGGGCCAGATAGTAAATGCTTCAGGCTTTGCAGGCTTATGATCTCTGTTGCAACTGCTCAACTCTGCCCTGATAGCACAAAAGCAGCAGTGATAATGCATACATGAGTGTTCGTGGCTGGGACCCCCAAGCTTTATAACAAAGTGGTCCACAGACCATGGCCTTTGGACCCGCCCTATGTTGCCGACCTCTTCTAAGGACATTCCATGGCTTTTCTCTGGCTGATACTGGCTCTCCCAGAGGCCCTGTCCTCCCCTATAGCTATTTGTCTTTCACACCATGGAGTCAAAAGTGGAAGAGAGCCAGGCATGGTGGCGCCCACCTGTTATCCCAGTACTTAGGAATTCCAGACAGAAATACACTGGGTTTGAGGCCGAGCTGGGCAACTTAGCAAGACCCTATTTCAGATAAAAATAATAAAATAAAATAAAATGGAGTAGGGGTGCAGTTCAGAAGCAGAACATCCCTGAGTTCAACCCCCAGTTACACACACACACACACACACACACACACACACACACACACACACAGAGAGGAAGAGAGGTTCTTTGTATTCCACATTGTCGCTCAAAGCCCAGAGCCACTAAAGTCACTAAAATCACTCAGCTTGAGTCTCAGCCATCAGATGCTACCTCTCCTAGTTTTAGCCACCATGCCTCACTTCCTGGAGATTTTAGCAAGCCAGGTCTTCAAAACAAGCCCCACTATTATTCATGAGATTTCCAAGCACCAGCTATTCCCCCAGAGCCCTGGCTCTTCATCCCTTAGTCTCCTTCCTCCAGTTGCCCCGTCTTTGCCTCAGCCTCTGCTGCTCACGTCTAAGGTCAAACCTTTGACCTTTCCAGTCTGCATAATTTCAACACCTCCAAAATCTTAATTTCAGACCTCCTCTTCTCATACTACCAAGTATTTGCTTCCTGGCACATTCCCTCTCATACCCCAACGCAAGCAATTCTTCTACACCACCAGGATGTCAATCTACAATCCTCTCTCCTGCAGCTGAGATGCCGTGGCCTACAGCCTGCGCCTGGGGTATCTTGATGACGCTTCCGCTGCTTCCACACTTGACCCTTGCCCCTCTCTCCATCATACTGGCTGGGTTAGGCCAAATTTCACCTGTGCCTACTGGGTCAGTTGGTCCCTCTCTACTGGATAATTGCCAGTGTACACAGATGTTGTTATTCTCCACGAGGAGAGGGGCTCCTCACTCCTCTGCACCCCTTTATCCCTTTTCCTTTACAGAAAGATGTAGGATAAGAACTACCTGTGTCACTGTTTGCAATTTCTCTTCTCCCATCCTCTCTCTTTTGTTTATTTTTTATTTTTTGGTACTAGGAATAGAACCCAGGGACATTCTACCTCTGAGCTATACCTCAACTCTATTTTATGTTTTATTTTGAAACAGGGTCTCATTAAATTGTGGAGAGCCTCACTAAGTTGCTGAGGCTGGCCATGAACCTGCCATCCTCCTCCTCTCTCTCTCTCTCTCTCTCTCTCTCTCTCTCTTTCTCTCTCTCTCTCTCTTTTTGCAGTACTGGGGATTGAACTCAGGGGTATTCTACCTCCAAGCTACACCCCCAGCCCTATTTTTTCTTTTTTATTCTTTATTTTGAAACAGTGTCTCACCAAGTTGCGGAGTGCCTCACTAGGTAGCTGAGGCTGGCCGAGAACCTGGATCCTCCAGTCTCAGCCTCCCAAATGCTGGGATTACAAGCGTGCACCACCACACCTGACTTCCATTCTCTTTTAAGTTCACTCCAAACTTTCCCTGCTACCACTCCATGGAAGTTTTGCTTGCCAAGTGACCAATGGCCCCACACCACTCGGCTCCAGAAGGCAATCGGATTTGCATCTGACGGAGCTATCAGCACCTTTTCTATCTACTTCTGCCTGGAGAGTCTGCCAGTGCACTGTTCTCCTAAAGCATGGAAACGGAACGGTTTTATGAAAGCAAATGTGTGGGGTATGAGCCAAGCATGGTGGCACACACCTGTAATCCCAGTACTTGGGAGGCTGAGACAGGAAGATCTCAGATTTGAGCCAGCCTCGGCCACTTAGCAAGACCGTCAGCATCTTAGACCCTGTTTCAAAATAAAAAATAAAAATAGGGACTGGCTGTAGAAGGTCCCTGGGTTCAATCCCTAGTCCCACATGTACAAACACACACCAAAAAATAATGTGTGTGCGTGTGTGTGTGTGTGTGTGTGTGTGTGTGTGTGTAATAGGAGCAGAACAATCTATAAGGATATGTCTTATAACTCTTCACCCATCTGCCTTCTCTGAGTTAACAATGATTTATAACAGAACGGTAGCAAGGAATGTTAATTAGCTTCATTTTAGTACATGAAAGTTTCTTGCCGGGGACTATAGGTTGATAGAGGGAACTTACTTTCCTTCTTTGTGTTACTGGGGATTGAACCCAGAGGCATCCTATCTTTGAGCTACGCCCCTAGCCCGATTTTATTTATTTATTTGGAAACAGGGTCTTGCTAGGTGGATATCTCTCACTATTCGCTGAGGCTGTCCTTGAACCTGTGATTCTCCTGTCTCAGCCTCTCAAATACTGGGATGACAAGAGTGTGCCAGGCTAGATAGAGGGAAAATTTTAAGGGGCACGGAAAGTTTTGTTTTTCCATTAGAAACAGATCCACTTTTCTATCTCTCAATACTTAGAATCACAGGGCAGTGTCAGACTTGAAATGTGTCTTACAAAACAACTAGTCAGGCTTTTAAAAAAAATTTTTTTTGTGGTACCAGGGGTGTTCTATCCCTGAGCTACATCTCCAGTCCTATTTTTTATTCTTTATTTTGAAACAGGGTCTCACTAAATAGCTGAAGCCGGCGGCGAACCTGCGATCCTCTTGTCTCAGCCTCCCAAGTACCGGCATTACAAGCATGTGCCACCACGCCCGGCTCAAGCCTCCCATTTTACACAGAAGGACCCTGTTGGTCTAAGGAGGCTAAATAACCCTCCTAAGGTCTCATGGCCAATTAGCAGCACGTTCGAAAGAAGAATCTGAGACTCCTTTTCTTCTCCTGGGTTACGTGCAGTTGGTACACCAGCCTCCTTTCCAACACCCTCGCAGCAGCCAGGCTTCCTCACATCTCAGGCGCGCTTGAGGGCCCTTCTGCATTGCGGTGTGTGACCTTCGTTCTTCCAGGAGTCCTGTTGTCCCCGGATGATTGGGGAGTCTCTGGTTCCATCGAGGAATGCACTTCTTCTATCAGGACTCAATCTGACAATGGCTTTGATTTGTGGCTTTGCCCCTAAGTTGAGAGAGAGAGAGAGAGAGAGAGAGAGAGAGAGAGAGAGAGAGAGAGAGAAAGAAAGGAGGAGGAGGAGGAAGAGGGGAGAGGGGAGAGGGGAGAGAGAGGAGAGAGGAGAGAGGAGAGAGGAGACAGAGGAGAGGGAGAGACTGACTTGGCAGAATTCCAGGCTGCATTCCAGGGCCAAATACTTGAAGAGTTTCTTGATTGGGCAACTCTTGAGAATCGTCTCCCAACGCGGCCGTGTAGGCTTGCTGCCTGTTCGGTGGAGTGCAGGGGCTTCAGGGAACCTCTGGCCCTGTGCCTCCTGCCTCTGTGCGGGTCTCCAGAGCGCCCACGTGGTTCTGCAATCAAGTTGTTATATATATGTATGTATGTATGTCAGAACAAGGAGAAGAGAAACATGGCTTTCCTCTTCCCCAAAGCACAAAGGAAAACAATAAGTGAAGACCCGTCCCTTTTATTAAACCATTCTTTGGGGCATGCTGGACATTTTAAAAGCTGTACATACTTAGTATACACCTCTCCATGAGTCTGGGGCTGAGTATACACCCACAAAACCATCGCCACCATCAAGGCTGTGAACATAACTATCACCTCCCAAAGTTCCCTCCTACCTACCTCCTATATGGTTATTATTTTTGGCATGGTGGTTTGGTGCAGTAAGAGCACAGAACATAAGATCTCCTCTCTTAGCACATTTTAAGTATACAATATAGTATTGTAAGCTGTAGACACTATGTTGTGTAGTAGGATTTGCATTAAAAAAAAAAATCAACCTTAATGAGACAAACTGGTTCCAAAAACAGTATAAAACTTGCTGAGAGCTATTAGCATACCTAAAGAATGACTCTGTGTCAACTAAAAAGGGGTTCTTCAAAGCAGCTAGAATGATAACCAACACTTAACTATGTGCCACATGCTCTCCGGCAGCCTTTATATGTATTACACTTAATCCTCACAGCTCTGTAAAATAGATACTGTTCTGGATGAAAAACCTCGGGCCACAGAGAAATCACACAGTTGTCTGAGGTCACACAGCTCGTGCAATGGGGGGGCCAGGTCTGCACCAGGGGACCCTCACCTTCACTTTAAACAACCACTGCCTACCCTGCCTCTCTGGAAGCCGTAAGGAGAGCCAGTATTCGGCCGTCATGGTGCCAGGTGGGGCCTTGAGGGCAGTGCTCCTCTCAACATCCCTATTGGCAAGGAGAAACTGTTTTCTCAAGCCGTCTCAAAGAGTGTTTTGCTCTAACTCTGTGGGTTTGGGTTACTGTGAGTCTAACAGCTTCTCTGAATCCCCTCCCCGGATGCTGACAGATCTGCTGCAGGGCTGAGAGCCAGAGGCCCTAGTGCAGCAAGGACCGCCCTGCAGAGATCCAGCCGCTGATCTCTCCTGGAAACTGCAGACATCTTGGCATCTCGAGCTTTTGCCCTTGAAGCTTCAGCTAGCTTATCTTCCTTGCTCCAGTGGTGGTTTCTTGATGGGAATGACTGGGTTTTCCCCACTGTGCCCGTCATTGCCCTGCCCATGTCCCTAGGATTTTTTTTTTTTTTTACTAGAGGTTGAACCCGGGGTGCTCTACCTCTGAGCTACACCTTTTTATTTATTCATTTTTTATTTTGAAGCAGGGTCTCACTAAGTTACCGTGTGTGGGCCTCACACCTGCGATCCTCCTACCCCAGCGTGCTTTAGCTGCCTTCCACCTGCTGGAGTGTGTGCAGCTGGGTGCGGAGGGCTTTCCCTGCCCTGGAACCGCAGAAAGCAGCGCCCGATGGTAGGCTAAAATTGCCCGGCAGTTAACCGATCCCACCGCCAGCCGCTGCTTCTTGCAACAGGTAGGGTAATCCTAAGGCCTGGGTCCCCCGTGACCCGGTAGGGCTGAGTTCAGCCACCGCACTGGCGTCTGCCTTTGAAGCCACCCTCGTTGACTGCTTGCTCGAGCCGCTGCTGCACCCCTTGCCTGCATCTTGCCCTGGGACCCTGGTCTCTGGGTCTGCTGTGGTTGGGACCCCCAAATCAGACAGAGAAGCAGCATTGTCAGAACAATACTGTGTCTGTCACCGACCAAGCTAGGACAGGAGAGGTATGATGGTTAAGGCTTGTCACAGCCTTGATATAGAGGAAGCTACTTGTGCATGAGAAACCTTAAAGCACATGCTGTGTAAGAACCCGAGGTCGGTCACACAGCTACGGAGCTCTCATGGCCACTGCGTAACTCCCCACTCCCTGTGACCTGGTGGCCATCCTGCTCCACCCTGCCCCAGTGACCCTACAGGACAGGGCTGCTTGCTGTGTGACAAAAAACTACAAGTATGTGAGGAATACGTGCATGCATACTTCTGAAATGCCATCGGATGACCTGCCATCCTGGTACCTATTCTGCGGGAGAGATCGGCGGCGATAAAACATGTATCGACATAACAAGTGTTTTCCAAACACCTTTTTCTTCTCTGTTCTATTCTCTCTCGCGGAGACAGAGACTGTGTCCAAGTTGAGGCAGGGAGTGAATGTGACTCATAAATAGCCTGCTGGGCAGGCTGATCCGCCAAACTCCCCACACCAGCCAGCGCTTAGCCACAGAAGGGAACGAGAGGAGTGGCAGAGGTGCCCAGATTCGGGTCCACACCTATGCACCTGCTTCTGCCTCTGCAAGAAAAAAAAAAATGTTCCTAAACTATTGTGTAGACACAACGTTAATTCGACAGAGAAACACCACTGGGGAACAGTTCATGTCTTCCATCTTTGGCAAGTGAGCAACCACAATTTAAAAAAAGAAAAAAAAAAAAAACAGTCAGAGGAAAGCTAGAGTTGTTTTGATTTTCAAACATGTCTCAAGTGTTAGTCAGTCGGTCATTACGGAGCACACCTAGAATATAAACTTAGCAACATGTTCTTGTTCACAAAAAAAAAAAGTGGGGTCGGGTGATGGGAGGCAGCAGCCCGACCCTGCATTTGGAATGGAAGTTGTGTGGTTCCAGCTGGATGGCAGGACCAAAGGTGACCTGGGTCACTCGGGACGCAGCCTCGCCAGCTCTGCTGCCTTCTGGGTGACCGTGGTCTCACCTCCAATGGACAGGGTGGACTAGGAACCCTGCACGCTGAGCACCTGGGAGGACGAGATGGACGGTGAGCCAGGATCCTCCTAGAGCCGCTATTGATTAAACGCCCGAAACATGCTTAGGTTGCACCTGCTGTCAGCCAAGCTAGTGAGGCCTCCATGTCTTCCTATAAATTCTCTTTTTCCAGCTGGGCTTTTTTTTTTTTTTTTTTTTTTTTTTGTGGTCTCGTATTAAAATAGACACTTCCTAATTAGACAGATCTCTGTCACGAAGATCAATCTGAGAACTTGTGTGGTATTTTCATATTCGGTATCTCTTCACGAATCAGCCCTGTGCTCTCCAGCTTTCCTAAATCATAACTTACTGAATAGCTCCTTAAGCAGGCGGCAGCCACATAACTAGTAATTAGTGTCCTGTCAGCTGATATGAGGAGCATCAGTCTCAGCCGCTGACATCAGCAAGTCCTCAGACGCTTAAAGGCCTAGTGGCTCCTAATTGTGATGAGGATATCTGAACTGTCCAATTCTTAAGAAAATCTTCTCTTCCTCTCTCTCTCTCTCTCTCTCTCTCTCTCTCTCTCTCTCTCTCTCTTCCTCTTTCTCTCTCTCTCTCCTGGTCAGGGGGAAAGTATATAAGACAAGTTAAAACACAGATTGCCAGCCAAGTCTCAACACAGGAAGGAGCCTGGAAGAACCCGTTGTCCTCGACAGTCTTCCCATCTATCATAAATCCACAAACACGGCTGCCTTTTCTGATTAGAGGATGGAGTTCTTTGGTCAAGGTCACGGAGAACATCTGTTTTGATGACAGAAGTCAGGAGAAGAGCAGCACTTGGAGCCTGCATCTTTGATTCACGGACTGCGCATGAGAGAGTTGGCGATTATTTTCTTTCCAATATGTTCTCCCTGATTAAAAATAAAGCAAAAAAAAAAAAAATAGCTGACACTCATTCTGAAGAAAATAAAACACCCACAACACTCGCATTTCTTTAAAAACTCAAAAATTGAAATTTCAGGACAACAACATTATTTGAACCACAGCAAGATCATTTTTCAAAGGACTTAGGAATTAGTATGGCCATAAACCAGGATAGAAAAATAGGACTGATTTCAAGAAATTAAATATGAGGACAAATGCCTATTTAATTATAAAAGCTATATGGGAAATTTTTCGAGAAATAGTGCTTTTCTTTAAGAAATATATTTTGTTTATCATTTAACTTCTATTCCCCCAAAATGCGATCAAAGTGATATCTATTTTTAGACTTTGTTCTGAGGTTTTGCACCAAATTGATGATTGCTACACCTGCAAAGCCTCACCTATCAAATTGAGTTAGCATGAACTAGATCGCAATTGCAACTAAACTTATCAACTGCCAGGAAACTCAGCCTGCCGCCACCAAAATACAAGAGCTGAGATTTAATAAAGAAATCCTAAACAGGTAACATTTTTCTTTCTCCACAATTTGCGACAGCATTTGTTCATCATATAGAAATGGCAAATATGCATGTTGGAAATTCAGAAAACAAATATGTCAGGAAGCATTTTATGCATCATTTAAAATTATATTTAAACAGTTCTCGGGCTGTAAATTAAAGAAAGGAGAAATTATGTGCCTAAGCTTTCATAAATGTCATACACCAAATTCACAGAAATTAATAAATACAAATCAAGTACCATTTATCTTTTTTTCATTAAATAAAACAGTAATTCACCAAGTCCAAACGAGAGTTACAGACACCAGCACATTATTAAAGGGAACAACGAGACTGTATTACCAGAAATATTTTAACACATTAGATATGTTTCCTCAAATGGACAGGAATAAATTAGAAATAGCATGTATATTTTATGACATATTGATAGTTTTTCTTCCTTGTTGAATCCGCCCCTCTTTCCTCAGAGTTTAACCCTTCCCCTGGGGCAAAAGTGCCATCAGCTCATGTCAGAAACCAGTTCAGGAGGAATCCATCGGTTAATAAACCAGGAACAATGAATAATAAGGAATATTTATATACTTGGGCAAGACCGGGGAATAAGGTGCTGATTCTTCACTAGATTAATTTGTTTACTGACCTGTGTAAGCACTGTAACCCTGCTTACATTTTTTACATGCTTTTATTGGTGCAATGTAATTCTATACCATAGTGAAATCCAAAGTGACACACACATTCCTGCACACAACCCTCCGTCTCGTTCCCTCAGTTCCCCCAGCCGGCTCCCCTCCCTTCTTCCCCATACATGTTAGCAAGGGCGAAGTGAAGCCTTCTTGTGCAGATGTAGCCTTGTTTGCACAATCCCCTTCCTCAGTCCTCATTTTCTCTCCCCCAGTCCCCTCGAACTATTCTACTGATCTGTCTCCTCACTTCACTGAAGTCCCTTTCGCTTCCTATTTTCATTCTGGCTTCCACATGGGAGAGAAAACGCATGACCCTTGATTCTCTCAGACTGGATGATCTCACTTATCATAATATTCTCTAGTTCCATCCATTTTCCTGAAAGGGACATAATTTGGTTCTTTATGGCTGAGTAAAATTCCATTGTTTGTATATACCACATTTTTTGTTATCCATTTGTCTGTTGACAGGCACCTCGGTTGGTTCCATAATTTGTCCGCTGTGAACTGTGCGGCTCTAAACACGGGTATGCATGTACCGCTATAGTATTCTAGCTCCAGTTCTCTTGGAAAGATGCTGAGGAGTAGGTATGGTGGGTCGTGTGGTGGTTCCATTGCTAGTCTTTGAAAGGACCTCCACACTGCTCTCCATGGTGGTTGCATTAATTGACAATCCCACCAGCAGTGTATAAGGGTTCCTGCGTCCCCACATCCTCGCTGGCGTTTATTATTGTTTGTATTCTTCATGACTGCCACTCTCGTTGGAGTTAGACTCTCAGCGTAGTTTTGATTTGCGTTTCCCCTGATTGCTAAAGATGTCAGCATTTTTTCATAGATTTGTTGGCCATTTGTATTTCTTCTTTTGTAAAGTGTCTATTCATTTCAATAGCTCCTCCTCCCCCCTCTCCATTTTTTTCCCCCCGAAGAGTCCAGACAAGGGTCGACGTATAAGGGTGGTTTGTAATGACCTGCGGTGGACTGTAATCCAGGGATCTCTACATGCTCGGTGACCCAGTGCCACCTGGGCTGGAGTGGGGAACAGTTTAGGAAATGTGGAGATAGATTAAAAAGTAAAAACCATGTATTATAATCCACCTTCTCAGAGATTATCTCAGAGATTTTGCTTGTGGGCATGTTTCCATCTTATTAGGTTCCCCTCACACACATGTATCGTCTATTGTCATCATTTATTAAGCCATCCCCTGCTGTTGGACATCTAGGTTGTTTCCAGTCCCTTAATGCTCCGAAGAATGCTGTAACAAACACAGCCTTGATTGTAATTCTTGGTTGCATCTTCGATTATTTTCCTAGGATAAACTCCCTGGTATGGTAAGTGTGCTCTTTGTACACGTTGCCAAATTACTTTTCAGAAGATACAATACTGATTCACATAGCTAATGTCAGTGACTGAGGATAAAACTAAACTGCAGTCTTTTACCAGGACTCAACACTCCAAATTGAAAAAAGAAGGGAAAATTGGCATCTTTTATTTTAATTTACATGTCTAAGGTAGGTGAATTCTGAAGATCTACTGCAATAATTTTATTACTATAACTAAAATATATGTAATCACTAAAATATAGAAATGTAGCAAAGAAAAAATATCCACTCTATATGACCAGACAATCACTTAGGTTTTTAATTTAACATTTCTGATGTACCTGTATATTACGTACACATGAAATCTCACTGTACACAATATTCTATAACCTTTCCATTTGACAAAATGTTTATACATCTTTTCATATTATATAAATGTGAAGCATGCTTTTAATATTTGCATATGTACTATCATTTGCTTAACTAGTTCTCTAGTGATTGGCATTTAGGTGATTTTCAGGAAACTATACTTGTGTGTGTGTGTGTGTGTGTGTGTGTGTGTGTGTGTGTGTGTGGTACTGGGGATGGAACCCAGGGACATTCTACCTCTGAGCTACGCCCCCAGCCCTATTTTTTTTTATTCTATATTTTGAAACAGGGTCTCACTAAGTTGCGGAGGGCCTCATTAAGTAGCTGAGGCTGGCCGCAAACCCGGATCCTCCAGTCTCAGTCTCCCAAGTACTGAAACTAAACATTTGGATGATTGTTTTTTCCTTCGGAAAATAAGAAAATATTTTAAAATTTAAATGTTTTAAGTGAAATATTTTAAAACTATGCAAGAGTATATAGAACAATACCATGAACAAAACACTTCTATGCACTTCTATGCCTAGTACTGAGTTTTAACAAATCCTAACATTTGGCCATAGTTAGATCAAATATTTGTTTTTAAGTAATAAATAAATAAAACAATATAAATATACTTCCCATACACCCCTTTCAAATCACATTTCTTTTTTGGGGGGGTACTGGGGATTGAACTCAGGGACATTCTACCTCCGAGCTATACCCCCAGCCCTATTTTTTATTCTTTATTTTGAAACAGGGTCTCACTAAGTTGCAGAGTGCCTCACTAAGCAGCTGAGGCTGGCTGCAAACCCGGATCCTCCAGTCTCAGCCTCCCAAATGCTGGGATTACAAGCGTGCGCCACCACACCCAGCTCAAATCACATTTCTTTTACTCTCTCCCTAAAAAGAATGTTTTGAATAAATGGCTTCATAAACTCATGATTTTATAATAGATTATATCTGCAAGTACATACTATATTCATAAACAACATATATTACTTTTTTCTTCTACATTCTCTGGTTTTTTTTCTTTAGTCAGCATTATTTTTTCTTAAACGTTACCCACATTGACAGTTAGGTAATTCTTGATCACAGGTGCACAGTATTTCTATATGTGACCCCATCTGGCCATCTTTTAGACATTCTTCTATGTTGAAGATGAATTCCAATATTTCAGTACTACAAAAATGCAGTAAAAAATATTCTAGTGCATTACCCCTGTGGAGGGCCTCACTAAGTAGCTGCGATCCTCCTGTCTCAGCCTCTTAAGTACTGGGATTGCAAGTGTGCACCACCATGGTCAGCAGAAAGTATTTTTTAGAAATGGAATTCTGGATGGTAAAGTATAAGCACCCAAACTTTTCTATTTAAACTGCCCTCCAAAGCTATTCTACTAATTTTTTTTTTTTTTTTTTTTTTACTTCTGTCAGTAGAATTTTTGAGTCCTATTAGAGTCAGATTTTGTAATCTTCCTCTTCGGTAGATATGGAATGGCATCTCATTTTTATTTGCACTTTCCTGACTATTAGTAAGGTTGGCCTTCTTAACACATGCTTATGAACCTTCCAAGTTTTCTCTTCTGTGAATCGTCTATTCATATCTTTTGCCTGTTTGTTTATTGGCTTGTCTCACTCACTCTTTGAGTTAAATGTATAGCAAATTACTTCTCTTAGCTTGTAACTTGACTCTATCTCCTTTTTAGTTTTCTGTTGTTGTTGTTGTATAGGTGTTCTTGCTTTGATGATGAATTTTAACTTTGTAATATTATTGCATTTATTAACTTTTTTGCAGTTTGGACTCATATCTAACAAATTCTTCCCCACAATTATTTGTTATAATAAAAGTCTTACATTTTATTTGTAAGTTCCACTGTTCACATTTAATTTTGCAACCCACCTGGAATTTTTCTGTATGGTGCAGACTACACTCTTACCTTTTTTCCATATGAATTTTTTAGCACCATTTATCAAATATCGATACTGATTTGTGATGCAACCTCTGCCTTAAACTAAGTTTTCCATAGGTCAGTTTCATATTTTATTTCATTAGTTTGTGTCATTTTGCAAAGAACTGAATCAGTAGGGTGGGTCACAGGTGCCTTGCAGGCCCAAGGCGGAATCTCAGCATGCCATTTGCGTGTTAGAAAGTATCCTCGGGACCAACATCAATGGAAGCAAAGGGAAAGAAAGAAGAGTAGGCAGAAGAAAAAACTGAACCGAAATGCAGGTCCAACGGCAGCCTTGCATAGCCTGATAGGGGTCTTAGAGGTGCAAAGATCCCGTTTAGGAGTTAGAATAAGTAGGGGCAAGGGGACTTGGCTTTATATCCTTGCAATGATCTGACTTTGGACATTGGCTATCCCAGGAAGCGGTCTGACCATGGACAAGGTCACTTTCTCAGTTAAGTGATCCCCTCCAGAGGCATTCCCCGAGGGCTGTCCAGGAGATTCCAGCAGGCAAAGGGAGTCTGGCTGGTGCCCCCCCAGGTCAGTGAAGATCTGGAAGAAAGACAGTCTGTTCAGGGGACAGTGAAGGCAGTGCCTGAGTTAGGCATAAGCCTGGTGTGTCCAAACTGAAGGAGGGAAGGGAGCATGACTAGAAGGGACCCTGCGAGGAGAAGAGCAGGGATGAGCCACTGAGGACCAGCAGGTCAGTCACATGGGTCGTGGCAAGAAGTTGGGGATGCGTGCTGAAGGGAAGACTTTGGGGAGCCACCGTAAGGGAAATGTTAAGACCAAACTGTGTGCTGGGAAGTTATCACTGGCTGGTAGAGGTAGAACCACAGTACTTGACTGCTGGGAAGCCAGTGAAACCTGACAGACCAGTTGGGAAGCAACTGCAGTCAACTGTGGAAGAGATTCTGCTGGCTTGGGCCACACTGGTAACTGTGATGGCTGCAAGGCGTGGGTGGGTGAAGGACATACTTGAGGATCAAAGCAACAGGATTTAAGGGTGGGTTGGGTGGAAGGGTGGGGGTAAAACGGAGTTGCCTTTACAGATTTAGAAAGGGCTGGGATCACAAAGCATTGTGTGTTACTAGACGAAGAAGGGAAACCAAGGGTTCTGTTGTAGGCAAATGGGTTTGAGATACATATTTTATATTCACTGAAGACGTCAACAATGGTGCTGGATATGCACTTGGGTGTCACCAATGTAGCCATGGTATTTAAAGTCACAGGAATGAATGAAATCACCAGCACGACTAGCAGAAAGACAGGAGCGAAAACAAAGAGAATGGAAGGCTGAACTCCAGGAACCCTGACATTAAAATATCAGACAGAAGCCGGGAGTGGCAACAAACTCTTGTAATCCCAATACTTGGGAGGCTGAGACAGGAGGATCATGGGTTCACAGTCAGCCTCAGCAACTTAATGAGGCCCTCAGCTACTTAGTGAGACCCTGCTTCAACATAAAAATAGGGCTGGGTTGTAGCTCAAAGGTAGAATGTCCTGAGTTCAATGCCCACTACAATACATATATACGTATGAGACAGATACTGTGGGCCCAGAGACTGAGAATGAGAAGGGGGAACCATTCATCTAGGAGGAAAAACCAAAGGGCTGTAGAGGGTCAGAATCCCAGGAAAGAAAATATTGTAAAAAGGGAGAAATCCAGGGGCTTCTGCCTTCAAGCTACACCCACAGGTCTTTTTTATTTTTTGTTTTGAAACAAGACCTCACTAAGTTGCTGAAAGTCTTACTAGATGGCTGAGGCTGGTCTCAAATCTGTGATCCTCCTGTCTCAGCTTCCCAAGTACTGAGATTGCAAGTATGTGCCACCACACCTGGCTGGGTTCTAATCTTAAGGTAGTAAAAAATGTAGAAAGACCATGCTTGTCTCTTGGCTATCAGTTCCTTAATCCAAATACAATCTTAGAAGAAAAATTTTAGCATTGAGTGCCTTCACTTTCATATGAGAAAGCTTCAACTTGCTCTTGCCGAGAGGAGAGTGCTTAAGTTACAGAAAGCTTAATTAGCCTGAAGAATTCAGCCTTCTTGTAAACTTCTAGATATCAAAATAGATTTTGATATATAAATGAGCTTTCTGAAATGACATTGCTTCTATTTCTATAACCATTTCACCTAGACTATCTAAGCAGTCCTATGACTGTATCTCTAAATGTATGGTTATTGAAAACCAAATCGCTGCCTCATGAGAATTAAGTACCTGTTATTTAAAGAGGGAAAAATACTAAAGTTTAAATTGAGCATGTAGGCTCCCTGTCATTATAAAGTTCCTTTTCCCACAGTAGTCAATGACTTAACCTAAACTCTAAGCGTTTGTAAAGGGTTAATTGTCCTAGGTCAACCTTGTTTTAGATATTCTATCCACTTACAGAAGAGCACAGTGTGGACAAGGTAGAGGCTGGGCTGTTCATAGTCCTATGAGTCAGTAAAGACTGAAGTAATGTCCAATGTTGAGTTGGTTATTTTGAGGTAAAATAGTAATTCTGTTAACTGGAAGATCACAGGATGTATTCCACATATTTTTTTCAGGACAGAGAGTTTTCTGCTGTGGGGTAAATAGGTTAAAATTATACTGTATGGTATTTGCATTTAGCTTCTAAAGAAAAGAATCTGTAGAGAAATCTATGCAATGTATAATTTTTTCCAGATTAGTTTTCATTTGGAGAAAGGAGTTCTGAATGTCTCCAAAGCAGTTTACTCATCAATTGAAAATCCTCCAAAAAGAGAACTACTGGGAAACTGGGATGTGGTGGTAGAAATGAAAAGTTCCCTCAGCTGGTACATCTGAAATAAACTTATTTGATGTTCTGGTAAAAAAAAAAAAAAAAGTGGGGGAAGGGAGACCCTTTACTACCAAACAACTAAAATAAGAATTGGTGATTAAATTTGGTAGTAAAATGGTGATGATTACAGCCTGATTGAGTTGGATTGAGGAACAAATATTTGGTGACAGTATGGAAGCAGTGACCCTAGAAATAAGATTAACGAAATTCCTGTTTGTTCAAAATTTACTCAGACTTTTTAAAACAATCTTAGATATTTCATTTTATCCCAGCATCATTTTTTTTGCATTTATTGAGACTATTTTTTCTCTTCCAACCTGATAATATTGGATTACATTTATAGACTTTATGATGTTGAAACATCCTTGCATGGTGGGAAACCATTTTATTATGCTGTCATATAGATATAATATCAGAGATATATGTTGAATTTCCCTCGTTCTCATTTTACTTAAGATATTCCCACCTCGGTTCATAAGTGAAATATGATTATTGTATGATGGTCGTTTCTTCCTTTCTTTCTTTTTCCTTTTTTTTCTTCCCTTCCTTCCTTCCTTCTTTATGTACTGGGCATTGAAACCAGGCCATTTTACCTCCAAACTACACCCCAGCCCCTTTTTATCTTTTATTTAAAATAGAGTCTTGCTAAGTTGCTCAGGGCCTTGTGAAGTTGTTGAGGCTGGCCTTGAACTTGCAATCCTCCTGTCTCAGCTTCCCAAGTACTGGGATTACAGAAGTGTACCACCACTCCTGGCTTGTCCTGTCTACTTGCAGTTTCAATGTTATACTAGCTTCATAAAATGAGTTTAACAGCTTTTCTACTTTTCCAGCTACCTAAGATAATTTGCATAATACTAAGATTAAAATCCCCATGAAACCATCTAGGCCCAGGGTTTTGAGACAGGGAGTTAGGGAGTATACATAGAGGATATTTTGCTTACAGGTTTTATAGCTTTAATGGTAACAGATTTATTATTGTTAATTTTTCTCCTTCAGTAAATTTTGAAGGTACCACTTTTTTCGTTTTGCTTCTAGATCTGTCTTCCTGCTGCTGATTGGATTTCGAAGATTCCTTATGCAATCAGCTAGTTTGAGTAGACACTACTCAGAGACTACTGGGAAGGAGAGAGAATCCAAGCAAATTCTCCTGACCTCTCTCTGATTCCAGCAGTGGTTGTCTCTCCTGAGTTGCAACTCCCACAAGACGTTTGCTCCCCATGGTTCCAGCTCTTTCTCTCAGGTTCTGCAGGAAATCAGCTCCTAAGGGTGACCGACTGTCCCTTGGGTCCCTCCAGCCCTGTCTCTTAGGGAAGTTAATGACTTTCCAGTGTGACTCATCTGAGCGTGCTCTGTCTGCTGTTTCACTTTGAAGTTCTTTTTTCACAATATCCTTCTATTGAATTCTTTCTGCTGAAATACCTGCACAGGCTTTATTTTCCTGACTTGGGCCTATCTGATCCCCTCAATTCATTTGAGTTTATGGGATACATTAGAAAAATTACTTACATAATATTCATTTTGGAGGTTTAGAATCTGTACCATGCCCATAGTTATGTTTTCTTTTTCTTTCCCAATATTGTTAGTGTCTTTCTCTTCCTCCTCCTCCTCCTCCTCCTCTTCCTCCTCCTCCTTCTCCTCCTCCTCCTCTGCTTCTTTTTCTTCTTCCCCTCTCTTTCTTCTGTCTTTCAAAAAATCTGACAAATGTACCCAGCTATACCATGTGAACTAAAAAAAAAAAAAAGGAGGAAAGTTGGACATGGTGGCCATGCCTGTAATCCCAGTACTTGGGGGGCTAAAACAGGAGTATCACAGGCTAGCAACTTAGCAAGGCCCACTAAAAAAAAAAAAAATTATATATATATATATATATATATATATATATATATATATATATATATATATACACACACACACATATATACATACAACATAAAAATAGAGCTAGGGGTGCAGTACCACACACAGAAGGAGGAGAAGGAAGAGGATGAAAAGGAGGAGGAGGAAGAGGAGGAGGAGGAGGAAGATGAGGAGGAAGAAGAGGAGAAGGAGGAAGAAGAGGAGTCTATACCAAATACACTGATTTAATGTAAAATAGTTATACTTAGAGGTTTGAAAAAAATAGCAGAGCCGGGTGTGGTGGGGCACGCTTGTAATCCCAGCATTCGGGAGGCTGAGACCACAGGATCCGGGTTCTCGGCCTGCTTCAGCTACCTAGAGAGGTACTCTGCAACTTAGTGAGACTCGGTTTCAAAATAGGGCTGGGGGTGTAGTTCGGAGGTAGAATGCCCCTGAGTTCAATCCCCAGTACCGCAATAAATAAATAAATAAATAAATAAAAATAAAATAAAGAATAAGCCAGGCCAAAAAAAAAAAAGTACCGCAAAAAAAAAAAAAAATCAGTGGACATTTGCTTTAAAAAAAAGAAAAAGATAGCAATATCAGTTTCTTTTGGGAGGGAAATTGGGTGGCCAGGCAAAAGAAGTAGAAAACATAGCTTTTAATTGCATATCAAATCATAGATTTTAAATTTTGAGCCATGTGAATGATTTGTCTATTTAAAAAATGAATTTAAAATAGTTTAAAAGAACAGGTTTTAATTTTGCTTGTCTTTCTTATTTCTTTGCTTTCTACTATATTAATTTCTGCTTTTATTATTAATTTCATTATTTTTAGTACTTCTTACCTATCATTCTATCCAGATTTATCCTGTTCTTCTAGCTCACTTACTTCGGTGTTATTACCTTTTATTGAATAAATTTATAGTTGACCCCAGATTTATCCTGTTCTTCTAGCTCACTTACTTCGGTGTTATTACCTTTTTATTGAATAAATTTATAGCTAAATTTATCTTTAGATTTCATGTTAACCATATCTCATTTTTGAGAAGAATTAATTTCATGTATTTTTTGAAAAATTATTTACATTGTAATATTCTAATTAATCATTGAATTACTTAAGTGTATCTTTAATTTTCCAAACATATCTGCTTTTTAAATTTCTTTTTACTGTTAATTTCTAATTTAAATGTACTATGACATGAGATTGTGGTCTATATGTCAATCTTACTTTGAAATTTAAGATATAGTTTGGATGGTCTCTTTTATACATGTTCCATTAGTGCTTAAAATAAACATGTGTTTTACATTGGTTGGATGAGGAACACATACATGTGCACATACAATAACTCAAGTCTTATAACTTTATTCCTCAATGCCTCTCTTTCCTAGTAACTCTCTTTCCTGATGAATTGATTAGTCTTTCTTATATGTGTGCTAAAATATCCCACCATGTTTTGCCAAATTATCTTCATAGTTACCAGGTTTTCATTACTAATATCAAGACTAGGTTGTCAGTTACCTTTCCAAAAAGAGGCTTAGCCAATTGGATATTCATGGGCAACAAAGAAAAAGAAGGAGGGAAGGAAGGAAGGAAGGAAGGAAGGAAGGAAGGAAGGAAGGAAGGAAGGGAGGGAGGGAGGGAGGGAGGGAGGGAGGGAGGGAGGGACGGAGGGAAGGAAGGAGAGAGAGAGGGAGGGAGGGAGGAAGGAGGGAGGGAAAGGAAGAAGAAATTGAAATCTCTGCCTGATTCTCATATCTTGTACAAAAATTAACTCGAAATGTAGCATGGATTTAAATGTAAAACTAATTTATAAAACTATGAAATGTCAATGTTAAGACATAAGAAAAATATTGAAGTTAGAGCCAAGAAGAGCTCTTAAACTTGATGCCAAAATCATAATTCATAAAAACAAAAGTTGATAAATTGGATTTCATTCATGTTTAAAAAAAAAAAAAAACTTTGCTCTGGGAAAGATGGTCTTAAGAAAATGAAAAGGCAAGTTAGAAGTTGGAAGAAAATATTTGTGAAACACATACCTGACTAATGACTTGTATGTAGAATATATAAAGAATTCTCAAAGCTCCACAGTAAATAAACAACCAGATTAAAAGGTAGGCAAAAGACACGAACAGACCTTCGCCAAAGAGGACATGCAGGTGGGAAGTAAGCACATGAGAAGATATTCAACATCATTAGCCATTAAGGAAAAGCAAATTTAAAACTGCAATGAGATACCACTACCCATCTATCGGAACGACGACCACAAAAAAAAAGAGATTATACCAACTAATGACAAGAATGCTGAGAAACTGAATCACCCATACATTGCTGGTAGAAATGTCAAGCGGGACAGCCACTCTAGAAAGTAGTTTGACAGTTTATTTCAAAACTAAACACGTACATCCCAAATGATCCGACAACTGCACTCCTGGGTACTTATCACTGACAAATGAAAACTTAGTTTCGTGCAGAAACTTGCACTTGAATGTTCATAGAAGCTCTGTTCATAAGAGCCTCATGCTGGAAACTTTTCAGTCGTCCTTCAGTGTGTGAATGCATAAAGAAATGGGGCACATTCATGCCAACGAGGAGGAGTCTGCAAATGAAAAGGAGCGATACAGTGATAAATGCAACAACTTGGATGAAACTCACAGGAATAAATGCTCAGTGGGAAAAAAAAAGTTACATGCTGCATGATTCCATTTATATAGCATTCTCAAAACAACAAAATTATAGAGATAGAGGAAAAATAAGTAGTTGCCAGGGTATGGGAGTGTGTAGGAGAGGAGACAGCACTGCGTTTTGCAATCAGAAAGAGCAAGATAAAAACACCTGAAAACGCTTACAGAATGTTGTTACAACTAGAAAGTCCAGTGTCCATAGAAGATGCAGAAATCTGTTTTTGAATTCATCATAACCTGGAACCTCATCAAAGAGAATTGCATTTTAACTTCTTAGTTAGTACATTGACAATAAAAATGATCTGAGCCAGGTGTGGTGGCGCACGCTTGTAATCCCAGCTTTTGGGAGGCTGAGACAGGAGGATCTGGGTTCGTGGCCAGCCTCAGCTACCTAGTGAGGCCCTCCGCGAGTTCAATCCTCAGTACAAAAAAAAAAAAAAAAAAAAAAAAAAAAAAATCCCACTGGTTCCTTTTGTTAAATACTGGATACTACTTGGTATTATATTAAAAAAAAAAAAAAAATCATCCAACCCAAGAACTCTTTGGCTTTTGGCTCTTTCTCAGTCAGAGGATCAGTTATGATGCTGATTAGAAAATCATTCTGAAAAGCAATCCAGAGAAAATTTTTAAGAGGTAAAAGTTTGAAGATTGCTGTTTTCCCTTTAACGCACACTGAAGTTTAATTAGGAAAAAACTTAGTGCTAAAATAACTGTTCTCCAATTAAAGGAGTTGGAAAAGGCTTCTTACTTCAGGCTCTGTCTGAAATACTAGTTTTTATAAATATCCATCTGTCTGGGTTTTAATTTCCCTTATCATTAGAGCTATGTAAACTCGTCTCAATTTTTAAATATACGTTTATATATGTATATATATACACATTTATTATATATATAAATGTATATATATATAGGTTTAAAATCAGAAATGAAAGGTACAAATCTTAAATGTTCTCTATGTATCATTTATTAATATTGTCCTAATCTTTAAGAGAAGATAGAAAATGTAGATAATAAAATTTCTTATCTACTTTGTAAAATGCAATAGATTAGTAATGTCCTTTTAGAAGGACATTTCATTTCACAATTATTTATTATAATTGGTGATATATTTGAATGAATGTGATTTTTATTTTGTTTTATTATAACTACTCTTTTCCTTTCTATAAATTTCCTCTTCTTTTCTAGATTTCTGCTGAGTTGAAAAAAGTTTTATTCCATTTTTATTTTTCCTCTGCTGATTTCAAAATCACAAATTATATTTTGATCCTTGTTGCTTTTACACTTACATTTTAAACACACAACTATACATTTTAAAAACTTATTTATTTACTTATTTAGCAGTACTGAGGATTGAACCCAAGTGTGCTCCACTACTAAGCTATATCCCCAGTTCTTATTACTTTTTATTTGGACACAGAGTCTTGCTAAGCTACTGAGGCCAGCCTCCAATTTAGGATCCTCCTGCCTCAGCCTCCCTGGTAGCTGGGATAACAACTGTACATCTAGCTAACTATAATTTTTTTCTTTAATGGTACTGGGGATTGAATGCAGAGGCATTTTACCTTCAAGCTACACCCCAGCCCAATTTTATTTCTTATTTGGAAACAGGGTCTCTCTAGGTTGATGAGTCTCATTACTTGCTATGGCTGTCCTCAAACCTGTGATCTTCCTGTCTCAGAGATTACAGATGTGTGCCACCACATCTGGCTTATACATTTTTATAAAATGTTCGAAGTTATTATTTATCACTTCCTGTCACATTGAGGGTCTAGGCATGATTTAACTATTGAACAATTCTTGGTTTTGCTATTACAAAACTTGTTTTTCTTCTTTTTTAGCATAGCAAGTTGATTAGTGGAGTCGATGTTTAAACTAAACTCTATCCACATACTTCATCAACTTCTTTGCTTATTATTGCTTCTTCCATTTGTCTCCCACTCTAATTCAAATTCTGGTTCTCACTAGCTCTGAGATCTTAACATTTCTGTCCTTCAATTTTCTTACTGCAAAATGGGACTAAAGCTATATCTGCCTCTTAGTGGTGTTGCCTTAGCTTTTTTGGTTATTATTTCTAGTATTGTTATTTATTATAAGGCTCCTTCTTTTACACTCAGTCCTCTAATGGGTCTAGGGGCCAAGTTTCCATAAGTGACGTGTCTTTAATTTGTCTCTCTTTTCAATGATTGTTTAATTTCTGTATGAAAATGTAGCTAGATTGAAAGTCAGTTTTTGGCAGTTTGAATAATTCTTTCATCTATCAATGCTGGTGAGAAGTCTGTGGCAAGGACAGCTGCTATTTTTTCGTAGGTAACCTGTCTTTTGGTAGCCTTCAGGCTTTTACTTGCCCTTGGTGTTTTCCTGTTTCCCTATATGGAGATCTATTTTTATTTCTTTGCGTTTGTTGTGAACTTTTAGTTTGAGGATGTATGTCTTTAATTCTCAAAATTCTCAGCCGTTCTCTCTTTACGTGTTGTGTTTCCTCCTAGAATGTCTATGGATTTATTTTGGAGCCTCATGATCTATTATTCATGCCTCCTAACTTCTTTCTCATAGTTTTGTCTCCTGTGCAGCATCCTGTATGAATTCTTTGGCACTGTTTTCTATTTCTCTCTTTGGCCGATTCTAATATGAACTTTATCCCATTGGATATTTTCTTTAATAATGCATTTTCTGATTTCCAAAATTTCTAATTGGTTCTATTTCACATCTACTTGTTCTGGAGAATGTTCATTTTTTTGTTGATTTCTATAATTTACTATCTGATTATATAAGTATCCACATTCATGTGCTGCAGTAAGGAAAATTCAAGACTTTAAATTTTCAAGAGAGTAATGCTTTAAATTCATTCAATTTTTATTTAGTCATAATATTCATAAATTGAGCACCTATTTGATGTAAACAAAATCACTGTGCTGAAGTAATGAGCATTCTTAAGATGTCTTATCGTCTATTTAGCTTTCTAGTCTATCATTCTCAGGGAATCAACTATTTGCATCAAACAAACTCACTGCACACACATACCAAGGGAAATTAAAATGAAAGGTAATGGGCATGCAAAAATATAATAAGTTATTTGGCTTTTTTCTTTATTTTTGGTCAGGCAGTGCGACAGTCCAGGGTTAATTTGCAAGACTCATAGAAGACAGTAATTAGGAACCCCATGGTTTCAGACTACGACTGGTTTAGCCACGGGTCTAACAAACTGCCTCCATCTTCCCTTTTGAAAACACCTCAGATTCATTCTACGTACAAGGCCCTGAGCAGGGGTCAGGAAGAACGATCAGGAAGATTTTCCTCACCAAGAAGATGCTGGAGCCAAAGCACTTAGTCGACGGCCCCTTTCAGTCTACAAAACATCCCGGTGGTCCTGCATGATCTGCTTGATTTCCCAAAGGTAAACTGACTTAAAACTAGAACGCCTTACTAATTCTGTTTCATCAGGAGCTCAAAGTGTCTCCTTTATCTCAAAGGATCCCAGGGTCCTCAAACAGTTATGTGCCCGATGCTCACACCTCCTCTAAAGACCAGAAGCCTCTGAAGTGCTGAATCTCAAATCTCCTGTTGATTCTAACTAAACGTGCTGTGGGCCTGGTTAGAGGTGGTGAACCACAATGAGGGTCCCCCGCTCTTGACTCTCTGTAAACGGCACAGGTACGCTAGCACCCACATTATCAATGGACGTCCAATATCCAATGTTGTTCAAATATTTTGAAGGTACGGGGGATTGAATCAGGTGATGTTCCTAACGCTGAACTACATCCTCAAGCCCTTTTTATATTTTGAGACAGGACCTCACTAAATTGCCCAGGCTGGCCTTCAACCTGAGATCCTCCTGCCTTAGCCTCTCAAGTACTGGGATAACAGGCATGAGGCACCTTGCCTGGCTGGTCAGATATTTTTCTAGGAGACACCTGTAGCTATTGTGCATCTTTAATACTTTTGTATTCCTTTTCAAGATGTATGTGTGTTCTTACTTTAACCCTTGTTACAATCTCCTTCTGTGTACTATCTTGGAACTGTGTTTCTAACTTGCAATGTGGCAGACCTAGCTCCCTGTCTCTTCCGAATAAGTTCTACACCAAGTGTGGTCATTTCTTGTTGATTAGCCTTCTTTATGAGCAATAATAGAATTTTGGAGCTGGAAGATGATACAGATATTAACCTTCATTATTATGGTAACGAAGTACCAGGATAGTTAAGATCCAGTAGTTAATTACTATCTGGCCTTGGGTTGGATTTACCGTCTCTTTGCTCCTGGTCTAATGTGCATGCGAGCAGAGAGCTTATAAATAAATGGGAATATTTGGTCCATTCAGAAACCACCTGAGATATCCGTGTTTTATAACAAGTCTATTAGTAGTATAAAAATTGTTACTCCTGACAAGTTACAAACAAAATCAACAACCTCATGGACCCATTATGAGGTACTTAAGAACTTTCTTTGGAGGACCTGAAAGGCCGAGGAAGACAGCCAAAGGAGTGATCTGCAAATGGGCAGCTTTCCCAGAGAGCCCCAGAAGGAAAAAAGAACCAACAAATTAGTGAATCAGAGTTCTTTTAATAGTTCTATTATGATGTCTAATTGTGAGTGTCAGGGCCTCTGATTTCATCCCAAGCCTAGGCACTCCGGTTGAGAATGTTGTCTCAATTTGGGTCATTCTTTAAGACGCTAAAATTTAAACAAGCTCTTGACACTTAACAGAAACAATCCTACAAACATCTAAGTGCCTGGTATGCACAAACCCATATTCAAGATCGCAAAGCATTTATATTGTAGATAGGCCATTTTTTAACCTTTACTAGTAATTTCCCAAGGTCACCCAGCCAGTAACAACAGGGCAGGGATTTGAACCCAAGTAACCCTGATTGCAGAATCTAGCTCCAAATTCTGCATGTATAAGCAGAATATATTCTCATATATATGCTCCATTTCATTATAGGTAGAGATGGAAGTTCATGAAAGAAAATAGGTCTATATCTGTGCCTAAAACTAGACCATTCTGGGAAGGAGCTTAATAAATATTGGTTGGATACACAAGTGAATAAATTTACCAGGGTGAAAAGGACTACTTACAGCCTGGCATGGTGGTGCACCCCTATAGTCCCAGAACTTGGGAGGCTGAAAGAGAATTGCAGGTTTGAGGCCAGCCTTAGCAACTTAAGAGAGATCTTGTTTCAAAATGAAAAATAAATAAATAAAAAGGAATAGGGGTGTAGCTTGGAGGTAGAATGTCCCTGGGTTCAATCAAAGGAGCTTGTGAACCTCCTACCAAGCTACAATGGATGCATGACCCAGGAAAGCTTTTCAGTCTTTGCCATTTCCTTATCAGTCTCAACTCAATTGCTTTCAAAGATGTCACCACATGCACTTCAGAGAAATCCACCCAACTTTCCAGTCTCTTTACTTTGTGCTGTGCTGTTCAGATGTAAGCTGGTGGAGATGCTCTACAGCAGGGAATATTTTTATCCTGAAAAATATATCCGGGGAATAAATCTTTTCCAATTCCTGCTGTTCTTTGGTGTTTCTTAATGACTTTGCAGGAAGTGTGTTCTAATTGGGAGACCTAGCAGGCAGTTATGCGTAGTCTCTGGAATCGGCCTGGGCTGGCAGCTAGCTTCCAATGCTTCCAGCTACAGGACATTAGGGAGGTTTTATCAGCCTCGGTTTCCTCACTCAGAAAAGGCTGTGCACCTTCTCGGGAGGTTTCGAGAACCAAATGAGTGAATCTATGTAAAATCTTGGCAGAGTGCCCAGTAAGTGGTATGTGATAAATATTAACTATTATTGCATCAAAAGTATCTAATTTCCTTCAATATATGGAAAGAACTTAATCCATGCATCGGCAAACAGGTGTTAAGTGTCCCTCATGTGCCAGCCTCTGCTCTCGGCACAGGGGACAAGACAGCACACTTCTCTCCTTTATGGGACTCACCTTCTAGAAGGTTCTGGAAAGGCAAGTAAAATCAGGTATACTATGCCTGGTGGCGAAAAGGGGATGTAAGAGGATGGTGGATGGAGGACTTTGGATTTTCCCTAAATGAGATGGGAAGCATTTGCGGTTTTGAGCAGAAGACAGACATGATCTGACATGTTTGAGAAGCATCACTGAGACTGCTGTGCTGGTAATTGGCTGTGGAGAGGCAGGGTAGAAGCAGGAACACTACTGCATTCGGCGATTATATTGGTCTAATGAGAGATGATGCAGGTTTAGGTCGTGGGGTACCAGGGAACAAGGCAAGCAGGGCTCTGATTCTGGGTACATCTTAAAGGTAGAGCTGGATCTCCCTCTGGAGTGGATCTTACACATGTGAGAGAAAGAGTCAAGGGTGACTTGAGGTTTTTTATGCCCAGACACTGGTTCTGGAGACGGAGGACTGGTCAGGGTTCACGAAAGAGCAAACAGGCTACGTGTGTGTGCACATGCATGTCTGTCTGTCTGTCTGTCTAGGAACTGGCTGAGTGATTATGGAGGCTATGAATCCCAAGATCTGCCAGGTGAGTTGGCAATCCTGAACTCAGCGGAAGCCAGTGTACAAGCTGGCAGCCTTGGGACCCAGGACGAGCTGATGTTCCAGTTCAAGTCCAAGGGCAGGAGAAAACCAACATCCCAGTTCAAAGTCAGTCAAGGGGGAGAATCCTATCTTGGGGGAGGCTCAGTCTTTTGTTCTTTCCAGGCCTTCGTCTGCTTGAATGAGGCCCACCTACATCTGGGAGACCAATCTGTTTTACTTAATCAGTTGTTTTAAATGTTAATATCATCCAAAAACACTCTTATGGAAACATGCAGGATAATGTTTGGCCAAATATCTGGGCACCTTGTAGCTCAGTCACACTGACACATAAAATTAACCATCACAGAGGAGGAACAGATTTAGAGAGGAAATTGCGAGTTTTGCTTTAAACATATCAAGTTAGTGATATTTATTTGACCTTAAAGGAGAGAAATAGTTAAGCAATTAGATACAGGATACTGTATTTTTTCTTTTCCTTTGTACAGCCTGTCTGTAATCCTGATGTGAAATTCCTTATGTCAACATTGACTTTAATTGACTCTGCCTCAGTCATTAAGAGTAAATTGCTAATTTACTCACACTTATTTAACTATATCAGACAACTTGTTCCTTAAGACATCACAGTGCCTCATTTTTCTGAACCTTTACCTTCCTTGTTTCCTCTCTCTGGATGCCTGCTGCTCCTCTGTCCCCCTGGGAAATGAATACTTGTTAGAGATTCCTGAGATAGTAGTGCCTCTTCCTTGAACCTTTTCCTAGATCATTTGAACAAACTTCAAACTACAGACATTTCCCTTGTTTCTTCTCTTCAAATTCTCCCCTCCCTTTCTTCCTTTCTAGAAAGTTTTCATTTTTCTCTCTTTAATTTTATGTGTGTAATTTTATAATTACATGTATGTAATTATATATATATGTATATATATATATATACACACACACACACATTAAAGCAAGATAGAAAAGAATAAGATAGTAAAATGCTTCTAAAAATCCCAGAGTTGAACTAGATTTCTAGAGCTTGCTATATTCATGCACACAAAATTACATAATTTTACAAGAGTGTTTTTTGTAATTTGTTTCATAAACTGCTTAATTTTTAATTTTTTTTTAAAAAGTACTTGTTTTTAAATTGGAAAGTCAAATTGAATATATTTATGATATGTAAGCCAAGGTTTGAATATATGTATATATTATGGTATGGGTAAATCAAGTTAATTAATATATGTATTACCTTACATGCTTATCTTTTTTTGTAACGAGAACCCATAAAAGCTACTCTCTTAGTGATTTTCAAATACAGCAAACATTGTTGCTAATTATAGTCACCATGCTGTACAATGGATATGCAGAATTTACTCAATCTGTATAACTGAAATGTTGTACCCTTTAATTAATATCCCTCTAGTCCTTTTCTCCCCAATCCAACCCCAGGAAACCACCATTCTACTCTCTGAATCTATAAACTTACCTTTGTTAGAGTCCACCTATAAGTGAGATCATATGCTGTCTTTCTGTACCTACCTTACTTCACTTAACACAATGCCCTCCAGTTTCATCCCTGCTGTCATAAGGGGCAAGATTCCCTTCCTTCTTTGAGGCTGAATACTATTCCACAGTGTATACCACACTATACGCTACACACTTCTGGTGTTTCCACCAGACCTCAGCTGATGTGAATACTGATGCACTAAGAGGGTAGTGCAGAGGTCTCTAACATACTGATTTTATTTCCTCTGGATACATCCCCAGTAGTAAAATAGCTGGATTATCTGGTAGTTCTAGTATATTATCATTATTATTAGGCACTGGGGATTAAACCCAAAAGCTTTCTACCTCTGATCTACATACCCCTAGCCCTTTTTATTTATTTTGAAACAGGTTCTTGCTAAGTTGCTGACAGTCTTACCAAATTGCTGGGGCTGGCCTTGAACCTGACATCTTCCTGTCTCCGCCTCCCAAGAACTGGGATTACCTGCACATGCGACTGTGCCTGGTTTATTTTAATTATTTTAAGGAACTGCCATTCTGTTTTCTATAATGGCTGTACTAACAGTGTACAAGGGTAACTTGCTTTTTAAAAATCAATGACAAGCAATGAAGATCTTTCATTGTCAATCAATATAGCTGAATGAGTGAGTCATTTAATAGTTGCTTATTTAAAAGTGTTTATATAAGATACTTTATCTATCTAGTCCCCTAAGAGTCTCTTTCAGAAGTTTTCATTCATTTCACTGTGGTAAGTAATGTAATGACTTATGTGTAGATTTACATATATCTTCTTAATTATTGCACATGTTTCACTGTTTGGAAAGGATACAGTTTATTTAACTGGTCTCTAAATGATGGCCATCTCAATCACCCATACCTATACACGCGCACACACGCATACACACACACACACACACACACACACACACACACACACACACGGAAATAACAGAAAGAAGGAAAAAGGAGCACCACTGGCTTTAATAATGAACATTTGGGTATTCTGGCTGTAGGAGCAGCTGGCCCCAGGGCAGAAATGACATTGTGAGGACTGTCTCCATTTCTAGGTTCTGGACTCCTCCAAGTCAGCCCTATCTTCAGGTAGGTCTTGTCCATATTATATCAAAACTGGCCCCAGGTAGCTCCAAGCTTCTATGATCCCATGATTCCTGCATTACAAAGTCTTCCTTTTCTGGAAGTCCTAGCAAAATTCCCAGAGAAAGCCTTAACAGGATCTGCCCGAGCCACTTTCATTGGAACCAATCACTGTGGTTGGACGATCAGGGCCGGGGGTCAGGTGTGCAGCCTCCCTGGCCCTCTGCAAACTTCCAGGGCTCTGAAGGTAGGTAGGATGGTTTTTAAAGGTATAAAAAGGTGTCCTGCTGCCAAAAAATACAAGCAAGCTTATGGAGAAGCCAAAAACAACAATGCTTAAGGCAGATTAACATAGATAACACACACACACACACACACACACACACACACACACAGAAACAACAATAGTAGTGCTTTTGTAGAAAAATGAGAGCTTTTGATGAGTTCAAATCTGTATCACATCTGCCTGTAAGAGGGTGTCCATGGTCTGGAACCTCATTTTACCCAGCAGATACCACGCAGTTTCTACATCAAGGAGGGACATTCGTACCCCTTGCCAATCGGACCCGTGTGTTTGAAAGTCTGTCTGTTACTCATGCACAGAGGGAGAGCAGAGCTGGCTTCGTGAGCCGCACTGCCCTGGGCGGCTCAGGCTTCATCCCTGTGCCA
The DNA here is from genome assembly GCA_004027655.1 of Graphiurus murinus. Classification (NCBI taxonomy): domain Eukaryota; kingdom Metazoa; phylum Chordata; class Mammalia; order Rodentia; family Gliridae; genus Graphiurus; species Graphiurus murinus. The sequence goes on from PVLC010001685.1 coordinate 69,892, forward strand.
GGTCAGGCCCTTCTGGGAGCTGAGATACTGCATGCTTCGTACCTCTCCCATGATTTTTAAACAGAGAATTTGCAGGAGGTGGAGGTAGAGGAAATAGAGTGCATTGAGTCCAAAGCCGAGGGCTCTGTTTTGAATCTCCGGGGAGCTAACTAATACATGAATCTTAACATCGCCATATTTTACACTAGACAATTTTCTGGCCTCCCCCAAGCCAAGGGTGATCAGACGTATGGTTGGACCAAATATATGGTATGTGGCTGTTCTGGAGAGGTTAACCATTTGGTGGCCTTGAAATCACTTTGACTGATATTGACTCAAAGGCAAAATGAAGCTGGGTGCAGTGGCACGCACCTGTAACCCCTGTACTTGAGAGGCTGAGGCCGGAGGACAGCAGGTTCAAGGTCAGTTTTGGCAACATAGTAAGATCCTCAGCAACTTAGGGAGACCCTGTTTCAAAATAAAATATCAAAAGGGCTGGGGGGTGTATCTTGGTGGTAGAATACTCCCTGGGTTTAACCCTCTGTACAAAAAAAAAAAAAAAAGGAGAAACTGATGGTAACAGAAGGAAGAGGTGAAGAGGCTGGGTCACTAGTAGGGTGCTCTCTCCTCGGTCCCAAACTCACGCACCCCGTTCAGACAATAGCCCGGTGGCACCAGGACATACTCTTTGTAGAAGGCCGTTTATTAAACATCTTCATGTGGTCCTTGGGTCTCTCAAACCCCAGCCCATGCTGCACCAGCCAGACCAGCCTCCATCCCTTCTAACCATGTACATGCCCGGTGCCCCGGCCCCGTGTTCCACAGGTGTAGCAAATAGTTCTGCTATCTCATCACCCACTGGGCTGGGCCATCCCTAAACCTGTGCAGCCCAGAGGGATGAAGAGAAGTCTGAGGGGCTCAACACTGAACAGGTGCACCGTTAAGCTTTGGAGCCAGCGTTAACTCATTTCAGGCTTTGGTGAAACCAGGAAGGGAGGAATGGAATGACTCCTCTGTGCCTGGTGGAGGGTGGGGGTTGGGCTGGGGATGGCGGGAGAGTTTGTGCACAAAAACAAGCTGCAGCACAGAACTACTTCCAAACTCACTTTGGCTGTCGTGCCCTTTATTCAAAGACTACCTTACTTTAATTTGAAAAAAGAAGGGAGTGGAGTGGAAGAGGGGCCAAATCCAGCCTGTTTCCCTCCTCCGTGTCCCCGGGGCCCCTCTGAGGGGATTCTTAGGGCTGAGCATGGTTTAAAATCCGCTGACCCAGACGGTCTACCAGAGTCAACGTGAAGAATGCAGAATGTGCAGAGACAAACTGACGTTGACCAGGCTTTGTTCCAATGTTAAAAAGGGAGAACGCAAGGTTCCGAGCAGACGCTATCAAACATCACAGATACCTTTGGGTGATTTCTTTCACTAGACACTGAAAGCGATGTTTTGCCTTCTTTAACTATTGTGTCTTCTTATTTTTTATGCTAAACCTTTTCTTGGTATTGGGTGCGATTTTCACTAAGCTCAGGTTGTTTTGTTTTGTTTCAAATCCTCCCTTTTTTGGTGAGTTTCAACTGTGACGCCCTATCCCTCTTATAAACTCTTGTGAAAGAGGAGCTGACCGTATACTTCCCTCAGGCTTGTCTGGTATATTATTTACTTTTCCTTCTCACATCTTGACTGTTCGTTCTCCTCAAGGAGGGAAGTGTTTTGTTTCAAGCACAGGACTTGTCAATAGTCAAGAAATACTTACTGACTGAATGACAACAGCAGAGGAAGACTGGCCCTGGGGCCCCTACACCACACAGACGGGAAGGGAGTTCAGACAGCGTGGAGCTGCCTAAGACGCAGGCAAGTTATTTCCTCTTATTTCCTCGTGGCGCTGGGGGCTGAACCCAGGGCCTCACCCAGCAGTAAGCACTCTACCACTGAGCTACATCCCTAGCACCGATGTAGATTCTGCAAGCTTTTATCTCATCTATAAAAGAGGAATACATGATGATATGGGGGTTACATCCTTCTCAGGGATGTCGTCGAAATTGCCTCAAAACTTCTTATGTAGCTGGGTGCTGGCTCGTGACCCCAGCAGACTCAGGAGGCTGAGGCAGGATGATCACAGGTTCAAGCCTGGCCCGGGCACCTTAGAGAGACCCTGTCTCAAAAGAAAAATAAAAGAGGGCTGTGGATGTAGCTTAGCAGTTGAGCTCCCCTGGGTTCAATTGCTAGTACTGCAAGCAAACCAACCAACCAACCAACCCTGAAGTTTTAGCCAGCCGAGGCCTCTATAGCAAAAACAAAAACACCACAGACGGTGGCGTAAACATCATCTATTTCTCACAGTTTTGAATGACAGGCAGTCCCAGATCAAGGTTTGGGCCGGTTTGGTTCCTGGTGTGAGCCTTCTGCCTGCTCCGCCGGTGCAGAGCTCCTTGCCGTGCTGTCTGCGGAGCACTGGATAGGAGGAGGGCGGAGAGCGGAGACACTGCAAACTTGTAGCTCATTACTCTACAAGGGCTCCACGCTTATGATCCAGTGACTTCCCCAAAGCCCACATCCAAACACCATCCCATCGGAGCCAAGGTTTCAATATATAGAAGGGGGGGTGGGGGTGGCACAAGCTGAGTCCATTAGCATCTTACATCATCCATGAGTAAGTGAGCACCTAGGTTCCACACGCTCCACGACTACATGTTACAACTCCCAAACAGGCCCCTTCCCTCCACCGTTCATTTTGAGGACACATGAAGTAGACAGACCCCACTGGATTCACCACATACGTAGATACATAGAATTTTTTAAAACAAAACTGAAGACATAGAGACGTAGTTGAATTCACATAGGGGCCATATGGTCACATTTGGACCAACTCTGCTTTTCCTGCCTTCTAAGGTTAATGGGTTATTAAGTCGGCAATGTATGGAAGACGCCTACCTGGCCACCGAGAGTAAGCTCTGAAGACCTCTCCCTCCTGACAGACGGAGGGCGTCACTCCTCGCCTCCCATCACCGATGTGTGGAACACCTGACCCCCGAGAAACAGCGTTTTGAAAAAATGAATGTCACCTACTGTGGTTATCACAGACGGCGTTAGCACAGCACCGGCACTGGCCCCGGCTCCTCTTCGGATTTGGTGACTTTGGTAAAGAGAGTTCTGCTGTTCGGTCTCCACTTGCTTATTTCTCACGCATGATGACGGGGCTTCCTGGGCAGGCGCTGGGTTAGCTAGTGAGACTCATGAAACATGAGCGAGAAAGAGAGTCACAATATGACGTGAGATGACCAGTGCCAAGAGAGAGGATGCCCACCGTTCCCGGAATCCTGAGAAGGTGGCCAGCCCAGAGTGGAGGCGGAGGGAGGCCGAGCCAGAGAGAGGTCTCTGCAAAGATGGTACCTGGATCTCGGCCCCTCTGCAGACACAGATTTCTCTTAACTGGTATCTGGGTAAAACTCTGGGGTTTTGTAGAAATGTCAATCCCTAAAATGAGAAAGGAATTTCGGAACCTAGTTACACATTCCTTCCATGGCTGTGTGCTCTGGGGCCAGACTGCTGGTTGGAATTTGGTCTCTGTTACCTTAAGTTGTTCCATTTAAGGTTTCAGGGAAGTTCCTTGGGCGTACAGTGCCTCAGTTTCTTCACCAGTGAAGTAGGGGACGATTGAACCTGGAACAGGGAAATTCTTCAGTGACTACAGGCAGTCAAAATTAATTATTTGTAAAGTCAATGATGTAGCTGATTATAGACCTTTGATAAATTTAAAAAGTCATAGACACTTTCTTTCAGAAATTTTCGACATTCAAAATGGAGGCTAGACTCTGCTCAAGAGAGATTCCTTATTATATGATTTGATTTGGTGCTGAGAGGAGAGGATTATGAGAAACAGAACGAAAGGCCCTTAAAACTTTTTCTCTGCCATGGACTTTAGATAACCCTTTCCCCAGTGACCATAAAACCAGCATATACATATTAAAATACATGAATAAGAAAAGAAACTCCATTAATTCATATTCCTCTCAAAACTTATGACATGGTCCAGGACTCAGTCAACCCCTTCTTAATAAAAAGGTGAAAATTAATAATATAAACAGGTTCTTGCTGGGCATGTTTAACTACTTCAAGAAACAAACTTTGAAAGACCCCAAGTCCATGGGGGAAGTCACCTACATACAACCGGTTTACTAGGTAGAAGGAAATTGTTAAAATAGCTCCAAGAGGCCAGTATTTTTTTAGGCTAGACAGAATGTAGGCTTTAAAAGTAATGAAACTCTTCATCTTTAAAGATATTATACAATTAAGACTTTCAGTTAAATAAGGCTGACCTTTCCCCTAACAAGGAGGCTTTGTTATATATGTATACACGTTATATATGTATATATACACATATATATTTATAAATATGTGTGTATGTGTGTATATATATATATATATATATATATATATATATATATATATACACAGAGAGAGATTGAGATTGAGAGAGATTGAGAGATTAATATAACATATTCGGAGGACTAATGCTGCACAAGGCTAGTCAAACTCACCCTTCCGAGATTTCTGTCTCACATGGCTACTACCTTACGTGTATGTGTGTGTATGTGTATGTGTGTGTGTGTGTGTGTGTGTGTGTGTGTGTGTATGTGTGCGTGCTCGCCTTTTTCTGGGGATTGAATCCAGGGGGGCATTCTACCTCTGAGCTACATCCCCAGGATCTCACTAAGTTGCTGAGGCTGGCCGCGAACCTGCGGTCCTCCTGTCTCAGCCTCTCAAGTACTGGGATTTCGGTTGTGTGCCACCATGCCCAGCTACCTCACTCTTTAGGGCTCCGAAGCCAACACATCCAGCTAGGGTAATCGAGGGCACTGAGTCCTAGAGACTCAGATAGAGCAGATGATAAGGAAGTATGGGTTAGGCTCAGGCCACACACCCAGGCCACTGTTGTAAATTTAAGTGGATTTAGAACTACCTTCAATCTTCACTCTCTCCTGTACAGAGCTTTCTGAACTGTGTCTATTCTGTTGGACAGAACAGGCTTTTGGCAGCGCTAGCTTAAACAAAGTTAAACATGCTTTGCTGCAAGGTTTCTTGTGACCTTTACACAATAATGAATCTTCCAAAAAGTTGGGGTCACCCCCTAAACTTGCTTAGCTCAGAAGCCTTTCTGGTGATGGGATCTGGTTTCTCGGAACACACTTGAGAAAACGCTATGAGAACACTTTGGCTGTGTTGCCAAAGTAAAAACGGCAAGCAGCTTCAATCCTTTTTTTTTTTTTTTTTTTTTTTTTTTTTTTTTGTGGTACTGGGGATTGAACTCAGGGGCATTCTACCCCCGAGCTATACCCCCAGCCCTAGTTTTTATTCTTTATTTTGAAACCGAGTCTCACTAAGTTGCAGAATGCCTCACTAGGTAGCTGAGGCTGGCTGCGAACCCGGATCCTCCGGTCTCGGCCTCCCGAATGCTGGGATTACAAGCGTGCGCCACCACGCCCAGCTAGCTTCAATCCTTTTAATGACAGCTACTGTCCCAAGGCTGTAGTCTAAACTGCCGATGGCCTTGGACACTCTGGCTCCTGCTTATCTCCCCAGCCGCAGCCTCCTCTCGCCACACGCTCTCACTCTCGTAATCCCACAGAGAGAGCCACTGGTGGATCTTTCTGGGAAAACTTTCTTAGAGCCCCAAGCATGCAGTCTTCTGCGTGCTCCCGTACCGATTCCATGTTAGTCCTACCGTAGCATCTACTGCTCTGCCTCACTGAGATGGGGAGCGTGCTCCGTCCATGGCGATGCTATACTCCCAATGCCCACCATGCTGTCTGGCACTCAGACGGCCATAAATAGAGTTGTGGAATTATTGGCATGTTTGCTACATAGTTAGTGAGTTGAGGGTATAACCCACTGGGGCTGGCTAGTACTTCAGGAATGCCCGGGCCCACTCCGTAAGGGCACAGAAAGGCTTCCTTATTCTTATCCATGGGCAGCAAAGAGTTGTACCTTGGATGCCAAAGTACTGTTGAAGGCCACAATTCTGAAGCCAGTCCCATTGATCCACAGTAATAAGGACGCAGAAGTGGCACTTTCTACTCTAAGGTCTCTTGTCAATGGGAGCCTGGGCCCCATCAGATGCGAACAGGAGGGTGACAGAGTGGGCTACAGGAAAGAGACCCGGTTTCATCCTCAGAAGTACCTACCTAGGCTCAGGGGCAGAGCTGCAGGACAACCTGGGACGGTGCTTCTTCTTCAGCCTTCTCTTTGGTATCCAGAGAGTTACCGTCAAAGTCTGAGGATACAGCCACAGGAATCTCTTTCTCCTCCCTGCTACGGTCTCTCAGAGGGTTTATTTTATTTACTTACTTTCACCATTCAAGATAAATTGCATTGCTGACGTGTCTATAGTTCTCATCTGGGTTCTGCTGCGTAGCAGGCTCACTTCAAAGACAAAGAAGGTCGTGCTGAGTGCCTGGTAGTAAGAAGGGACTAAAATGGCTTCTCCAGAACTTGGCTTTCTCTAGGACTTTCAAAGAGTATTTTAAATGTGATGATGATCAAGAAAGCCTTGTAGGAATACATCATGGGGTCCAGAAATAGCCAGAATAAAGGTTTCTGTTTCTTCCAAAGTCACTGGAGTAGATGGATATCTCTAATTCGAGGCGAATGGTCTCTGTTTCTCAAGACTCAAGTCTTGTTGACTTCCTGCTTCTTGCTCCTCACTGCCCTGCATAATCAGGCTGGGGTTTCTGATCTCAAGTGTGAAAGCTGCGCAGGTCAGTGTTCTCAAAGACGTTTGTCGCTCTGGCCATCACACAGCTTCAAAGTCCTTGCCACACATCCTGATCTTGGATCTGTGGCTGCAACTTATGAAGACGTTTTTCTTTGGGGCATAGCCAACGTTTACACTAAAACTGGGCACCAAAGAACACGGTGGTTGTGCAAGAATAGCTCCATTTGTCACTGGGGGGTTGTGGGGCAAAGCCACAAAGCGTGCTCCCCCACCTAATGGTCCCCTAAAGGGAAGGAAGCAAATTCCTGTGTATTTTTTGGTTTCCCTTCATAGGTGACACAGCGAGATAAACAGGTCAGATAAATAGCTTGATGTGGGAAGACATACTGTTCCCATTATTGCCATCCCCCCCCCCCCCAGAATGAGACATTCTCAATGAAGAATTAAATTCTGAGTTATGAAAAAACGCTGGAATGAGAAGGCCGGTCTCCAATCTGAAGACCTAGTGCTCAGTACCCTCACAGTACCCTCGCCTTTGCTGCCTCTGTGAATTAGGGTGCAGTCTTGTGTTCCTGCGGGCGAGTGGGGTAGGAGGAGGAACAGGAATTGGACTCTTGTGAAGAGAGAAGAGTGAATGAGTGCAAAGTCATAGCTTCCCCTCTGCGGGGAGCCATGCACTTCCTGAGTTAATAGAGATACTACTTAGTGAACTGAGAGGAAGATAACGGCTTCTTCCGCAGCTCTTTTTCTGAACACATCATATAATTTTCTGTATGTTTTTAGAGTGTGAATGGACTCATTTTCTCTGTTTAGTTTTCTGGTTTAAATGGGGGGGCAGCTCTGATTCAGAAGTTTATATATTAAAGTTTATATAGAAGCTATTGAGTCCTCAGAAAAAAGTATGACAGCTTCAACAAAACAATGCTCTTTCATTTTGATTTTACTACATGTGAAATAATAGCTTGCTGGCCATTTTACCATGTAATCGAGTGGATTTAAAGATATACTTCACCATGTAACCTGATTAATTGAAGAAAAATATAGCTTATCGCTGACATTATGAGGTTAGAAATAGCATCCTATGCTAATCTACAATGCCAAGAAATGAAGATGGTTTAAATCAGATCTCATGACTAATGCATAAGATCTAAAGTTCTTTTATTCCTGGCTATTTTAGAAAACTGGGGTGTATTTTTACCCTAAAAACCAATTCTATAAGATTTATTGAGATAATACAAAATGTCTTATCACTAACATCTCACAATCAAGGTTTGTGGGCCTACCAATGATCATAGAAATTCTAGCAGTTTCTCCACCTTAATGTTTGCAAAATTATGTAAATGTGGTCGTTTAAGTCCAGATTTAAGGATTTTTGATCTTTGTTGCTGTTGTCTTTAGATCCTCAATATCTGAAAAGTTTAGGTTGCTCTCTGCGGTCACCATTCCCTTCTAATTGTACTTATTGTGAATTCATTGAAATTATTATATATATAATATATATATTATATATATATATATATTATATATATATATCCAGCAACCAATTGAGCCTGTTATTTTTGCTTGTTTTTGTTTTGGTCATTGACAAACTGTGAAATGCTGTGTTTTCTTATAGTTCTAGTCTATGAAATCTGCAATCTTTCCACTTGATTTACGAAGGGCCCTTAATTACTGCTGTCATTAGCACCTAGTGTTCAAAACAGTCTGTTAAAATGTACTGTTAGTCTCACCTCCGAGTTCCTGCTTGCTTTAAATTTTCCAAGGGTAGATAAAAGAATAATTGCCTCAATAAGAGCGAATTAAATAATATCGAAAGTTTTTTTTTGGGGGGGTGCTTACTTCAATTTTTTCAGAATTCGGAATGTGGGTGTTAAGACTGGCCTAGAGTTTGAACAAGTGTCCAGAGTCAGGGTTACCGCCAGCGAGGACTTCCTACCTGGGTTTTTAAAAACGAGTCCCTCATTTATCCTGTTCTTTCCACATGGATGGGAATGACAGACAGCTGCCGTGAAGCCGCAATGTTTCTGCCTGGTCATGCACAGTTCTGCAATATAATGCATAAATGTATAACAACAACTTGGGCTGGCTCGATACCCCGCTCGGAATAAGGAAATCCAACCCGGGGCGCGTCCCCGCGGTCGCCGTCGCGCACGCGCGCGCGTACACACACACACACGCGCGCGCACACACACACGCGCGTACACACACACGTTCATCGGGGCACATACTCGCTCTACACACAGGTCAAAAGTTGACTCCCTCCCGAGCCCCCAGAACCTCTCTCTCCGGGTCCCAGGCCGCCGCGGCGAGCCGGGGCGCGCAGGGGCGCGGAGGGCGGCGCGGGAGGCGGGAGCCGGTGCGCGCGCGCCCGCTCCTGCCGGAGAGTCCGGGCCGGGTTTTGCGCCGTGTCCCGGGGCTCGTCTCACGGCCTCCAGCCGCCGCCGCCGCCGTGTTTACTGAGCTCGCGCGTCCTGATATCACTCCGCTGGCATGGAGGAGGAGGAGGAGGTGGAGGAGCGAGAGGAGGAGGAGGAGGCGGCGGCGGCGGCGAGCAGTTGATCATTGTGATGGTGGAGGAGCGGCGGCGGCAGCGGCAGCCCGGCCGAGCGTCAGGGGCTGCTCCCCGCGCGGCGTTTTGCAAAGGACTTCACCGATCTACTTTTGCAGTCGCCTCGGACTGTCCCTGTATTTACTTCCCCCAGCCCGAGGATTCGAAATCTAGGCTCCTGTGAAATGCAACTGAGCAGCCAAAGTACTTTGAGAACACGGGGCGGCATAAACACCAAAACTTTTTTGTGGAAGGAAAATGCAATAAGCAAGCTTGCCGTTTTCCGATGCGGTGTGGAGTGAGTGTGTGTCGCGCGTGTCCGCAACTGGAGGCATATGCTTGTATGTGTACACGGGGTGTGTTTTTCGGTACGTAGGGAGGAGAAAAAAAATGCTTGCCAACCACCGGAAACCTCCTGGAATTTATTAGAAAATAATGGATTATAAAAAGAAGGCAGGCGAGGAGCGGGTCTCCCCTTGAGTTGCAACCGATTTGCTGCTGGCTCAGTTTGTTGTGATTCTTTTTGTTGATAGGTTTCTGATCGTATTCCGATAACACCCCCCCTTTTTTTTCCCTCCCCTGGAGCTTTACAGTTTTAAAAAAAGGAAACAAAAAACCACCCCAAAAATCTCCCCCCCCCTTTTTTTTTCGCCCCGTCGGGATCGCTGTTTCCATCCATGTGCTTGCGTCTCCCCCGCGTTCCACTTAAACTATTTTAATCCTTGGACCCAAGGAGGAGGCTGATAGGGCGGGGGGGTGGATAAAAAAAGTTCTTCCAAAATAGTGTGCCCGGGGAGCAGGATGGGGGATTTCGCAGCCCCCGCTGCCGCCGCGAATGGCAGTAGTATTTGCATCAACAGTAGCCTGAACAGCAGCCTCGGCGGGGCCGGGATCGGTGTGAATAATACTCCCAATAGTACTCCCGCTGCTCCGAGTAGCAATCACCCCGCTGCCGGCGGCTGCGGCGGCTCGGGGGGCCCCGGCGGCGGCTCGGCGGTCGTCCCCAAGCACAGCACGGTGGTCGAGCGGCTCCGCCAGCGCATCGAGGGCTGCCGGCGGCACCACGTCAACTGCGAGAACAGGTACCAGCAGGCTCAGGTGGAGCAGCTGGAGCTGGAGCGCCGGGACACGGTGAGCCTCTACCAGCGGACCTTGGAGCAGAGGGCCAAGAAATCCGGCGCGGGCACCGGCAAGCAGCCGCACCCGAGCAAACCCCAGCAAGATGCGGAGGCTGCCTCGGCGGAGCAGAGGAACCACACGCTGATCATGGTGAGGGCGCGCGTTGGGGGCGGGGGGCGTGGAGCTGCTTCTATGGGGGCTGGGGGCGAGGGTCTGGTTTGCACGGTGGGCGAGGTGGGATGAAGTCGAAGGGTTAATGTCAACTTTTCTCGGGGGGGAAAAAAAAAAGCTGTCGCCGCCGCTACCTGTTAATCTGTCAGGGTTGTCAGATTTGGGGAGGAGGGGGTGAGCGGAGCGTGGAGGGGCGGGAGAAGCCAGTCACGACTACGGGGGGCGGGGGAGCCTCCAGGAGCGTCGGTGTGAGGTGCTGGAAAAGTTTCCCCTTCCCTTTCTTAGCCACCGACGTGAAAGAGTGAACCCCGGAGTTGGAGGCATGCTCCTCCTCTCGGTGGCCCCGCGCTCCCCACTTCGGGCCTCCCCTCGACCGGTCCCCGGGCGCCCACCCTCTCCGCACAGCCGCCGGGTGCAGGGAGAAATTGATGCTGTCGCCGATTCTGGGCGGGCACCGGGCCCGCGACCCTCGGGGGGAAGGGGAGCGAGCCTGTCGCCTCCCTTCCGCAGCTCACCCCCTTTGGGGCTGAGAAAGTCTGAGAGTTTTGTGAATGAACTTTGAAGTGGGTGAGAAACCGGCGAGGGTGCCGTGCGCGCGCGCGCGTGCGTGTGCCCGCCGCGGGAGCGCGCGGGTGGGGGGCGCGGGTGCGCTGCGCTCGCCGCTCGAGACCCGGGGTGAGCCCGGCAGGTGGAACCGCGAGGAGCGGGGCGCGGGCGGGAGGCGAGCGGCGGCCAGGGCCGGTGCCCCGAGTCCTCGCCGCGCGACGGGGCCGGGGGGGATGCCGCCCCTCCGCCTCCGCCTCCCCAACTCGCTCAGCGAGCCTGCTCCGCCTCGCCCCCCGCCGCTCGCCGCCAACTTTGCGGGGTGGTGCAGGGAGCCCGGAGGAGTGGAGGGGAGCGGGGGGCTGAAAGAGGCTTAAATGGCTGGGTGGGTGGGTGCGAGGCCCGGCGAGAGCCAATGGCTTAACTTGCGGGGAGGAAGGGGCAGTTCCCACCCCCGACCCGGAGGGTGGAATCCTTTCTCTTATCGCCCCTCTCCGGCCCTCCGGTTTTCCTCCCGCGAGGGGGAGGCCGGAAGCTCGGGAAGGTGTCGGCGCCCCCTCCCCCGCGCGGACCGCGGTGGGGACCCGGGCTGCGGCGCGCGGGGATCGGGTGGCCCGCCGCGCACGGCCCCGCGCCGGGGAGTCCTCGGCGCGCCCGGGGTGGTGTCGGTGCGGCGGCGGGCTTTGGCGGGGCGCTCGGTGACAAAGAGCCAGCTGGGGGAGGGGGAGGGGGAGGGGGAGCCGCGGCGCCCGCTCCCCACCTCCCCCGCCCCGCACGTGAAGAGGAACAATTTGTTTATCTTGGGCTTCAAGAATCCTTCCCTCCTCTGGGCTCTCCGAGGCCGCCGGCCCCTCCTCCCTCCCCTCCCTCCTCTGCGCGGTGCAGCCCAGTCCCGCCAGCAGCGCCGCCCTCCTCCCCTCCTCCTCCTCCCCCTAGTGCTCCTCCCCGGCCCCTTCGGCCCGCCTTCCCCGCCCGCTTGGAGCGCGGCAGTGGGGGAGGGAGCGGGAGGTGCTTTGTCCGCCCCGCGGCCCGGCGCTGCGTCCGCCGCGGGCCCCCTCCACCGCCCCCGGCCGCCCTGCGGGGAAGGGGCGGCTCGCCCGGAGGATCCACGATCCCCGAGTCTGGGAGGGAGCTTCACGCTTTACAAACAGGAAGCCGAAAACCACTGACACACTGTAGCTCTTCTGATTGTACCCGGAGGCGGGGCGGGACGTGCATCTTGGGTACCCTCCGCGTACCCATTTCTCTCCCAGCCCCCGTCCGGGGCGGAGGAAGAGACTCAGTTTGTGAACCCGTGACTGGAGTGGAATTTGGAAAGCATTTAGGGTTTCAGCTTTGCCCACCCCTCGCCCCCTTTGCGTGTGTGTTTGGACGCCCCCACGCTCAGGGAGTGCGTACAAAATGGGCGTCTTGCGTGAGTCTCCAAAATTCCTGTCCCACGGAATCTCTCACGACCCCAGGGGGTGGAGGACCGTCGAAGCGCTTGCCTTGTCAGCTGGGCGACTAAGGAACAAAAGCCAGCGCCGTTCGCGGTGCCGGGTCGCTTTTGATCGAGGCGAGAGGAATAAAGTTTGCAACCAGAAAGTTTTTTGTGCCTGGGTTGTGTTCTCACTGTTCAGCCCCGGGTTGGGTGGAGGGGGGGGGGAGGACTCGGGGTGCGCGCGCCCGGGCAGTCAGACACCCGCAGGTGGAAAATAGCCTGGCACCCCGACGTTACCTGGGAGCCTGCGAGAGCCCCAGGCAGAGCTCACTTTTGCAAATGAAAAGATAATACTGGCTTGAATAGAGGAAGGCGTCAGCTATATATACTGAATCTCAGCTGAGCAAGTTAACAGCAGAAACGCTTGAAGAATGATTGACCCCGAATAAAAATTTTCTATCACTTTTTTTTGGACAATAACTTAGCCTATGGGCTAGATTTAGGTTAAGTGCCAGGCCATGTGCAGAATAGGAATATATTCTAGCTGCCAACTGTTTCAGGGCCCCATCTCACTGATACAGGTGGAAGTGTGTGTACACTGAATACAATGAAAATAAATAGCCTAAGTGTGTGTGTGTGTGTGTGTGTGTGTGTGTCTGTCTCTCTGGTACTGGGGATTGAGCCCAGGGGCATTCTATCTCGGAGCTACACCCCCAGACCTATTTTATTTTTTTACGTTGAAATAAGGCCTTGCTAAGTTTATGGGGCTGGCCTGGAACCTGCCAAGTACTGGGATCACAGGCCTGCACCCCCACACCTGGCCAACTTTAACTCTCAGGGAAAGAGTTGTGTGTAAATTTTGTCTCCTAAATAAAGAAAAAAAGTAACATCATGCTCTCCGCAAGTTACATTTCCTTTTCAAATAATTGGCTTAAACATTCACATTCAGCCTCCAAAATGTAATAGTATTTTAACTTAGTTTATGTGTGAGATAAAATCTTAAAGACAGATGTTACAAAGAAAATCTTGATCTTCATTTTCTGAATTGACTGCTGGATTATACTTGTGCTCTGGTGAGGCACAGAGCAATTAAATTTAGTTCTCAGATTGGGCTCTCTATTTGGAAAGCCCTAAAGAAAAACGGTGATCAACCACAGCCCAATAATAATAAGGGTGATGATAAAAATAAAGGTGAACAGGGTTCTTTTCTGTTTTATTGCTATTGTTTACCTTCTTAAGGCCAATATGTCAGAAGTGCTACATATTGATTAATTCTCTGTCTGCCTGGCTTGGATTAAGAAGGCAATCTAACGGGGGCTTTACCTCTTGATTTGTTTCCTATCTTATAGGTTTATAAGCATAGGCATGAAAAACAAAAACAAACTAGCCAATGGAAATCAGGGTGGGTGAGGGGAAACAACCAGGGCTAGGTTTTGTGGGGCTCTCATCAGTCCAGTGATGGAGCAGGTAGCACTCCTAGGTTTACAGCTGTGATGACTCTGATAATAGGTCACCTCTAGACAGATGGCCCCCGAGACCTCACCCCAACCACTGCTGCTTGTCTATAGAGAAGAGTTTTTCCCTCCAAAGACTTGTTGGTGAGAACTGTTTGATTTCACCTATTAAAGAATCCTAGTCGTAAATATATTTTTCCTAAAGGAGTTTTAATGAATTAGGGTAACAAAAGGAGATACTGTTCAATTTCTATACTTTGAAATCAGGTCCTGGTTACAATTTTTGAAGGTAAATTCAGTTGGCAAGTTCCTTTTGAAGCCCAAACATAGATGGACTTGACAAGGGGGTAATCCCGGGAAAAACACCACAATGCAGTTTTCAAAATGGTGGCAGTTTTACTCTACCTGGATAAGACCCAAATGGCTCTCAGGACCTTTTTACTGTATCAGCACCTCATAACTTTTGGAGAAGGCTTAATTTATGGACAGTTTACACACTACATAAATTGGTGTGACCCCTGCTCTCAAGAGTTGATCACATAAAATTCACTTGATAATAACGTATAAATAACTTGAGTATTGACGACCAAGGCAAGTCATCCATTCCTGGAGTAGATCCAGGAATGAAATGTCAACATACGAGCGCACTGCTAAACTTCCTTATAAATGAATTGGGTTTGCCATTTCTCATCCTGCTGAAGGTAATTCATTGGCTCTTGTATCCAGGTTTTTTGAGGGGGCGGGGGAGGGGCAAGCTCAGACTGCATCCATTTCTCAGTCTTTCCTAAGATAACCTCGTTGGCTTTTTCCTGTTCTGGCCCTATCATGGGTGACAGGACACACAAGTGTCTTGAAAGTCTTTCCCAGAGCACAGTGTAGTATGCCTTAAGTTGTGAACTTTCATTTCTCTATTCTTCATGAGTGCTGGTCTTCTGTTTCTCCAGAGGCATTCTTTTTTTAAACTCCATATACAACCAGGTGTGGTGGTACACGCCTGTAATCCCAGTACTTGGGAGGCTGAGACAGGAAGATCACAGGTTCCAGGCCAACCTTAGCAACTTAGTGAGACCCTGTTTCAAAAATTAAAAGAAAAAAAAAATTAAATAGGGCTGGGATGTAGCTCAGAGGTAGAATGTCCTTGGGTTCAACCTCCAGTATCACCAAAAAATAAATAAATAAAAGTAAGAATAAAATAAAAATAATAACAACATTAAAAAAAAATAAGGCTGAGGGGTGTAGTTTGGAGACAGAAGGCTGCCAGGTTCAATCCCCAGTATGGGGAGGGGGGGTGCTCTTCAAGCTGAGTTCTTTTGGGGTCAGCTCAGTTTTCTGGTAGCTAGTATATTTGCTACTTTCCATCCAGTCTTTTCAGAATTATAAGGACAAACTTTCGAATTGTGTGCAGGTTTTCTACTCCCTAATCGGAGAGAAATGAGCACTCCTGGTACATGGTTCTGGTGAGATTCTGTAAGAATGATGAGGACCTTAGGTATTAAAATTTATAATACTCAAGTATATATAAATATTATATATAAAATATATAAAAGTTACATAGAGATATAGAGTTATTTTCTAAATGCCTCTGTGACCCTAGTAGTCAGCTATTAGAAGGTTTCCTGACAGAGTTTTCCATTTCGATGAGGTAGGAATGGAGACTCTCTCTCTCTCTCTCTCTCTCTCTCTCTCTCACACACACACACACACACACACACACACACACACACCTCTGTTGGTACCTTACAATAAACCATTTTGCATGTCGCATAGTAATTCCTGGATACATTTCAAGTACTTCTGTTTTACTGATGCCATTTGTAGAATTGTATTTGTGGTGAGTCTTCTGTGCTTGTCCTTTGGCAGTGCTGTGCTATATTCTTGAGTTTACAATGGCTGAATTCTTTTCCCACATTATCCTGCATAGAGAAATGTGAAATCCATCAATCAGACATCCAACTATTATAAAGATGAACATATTTAAGACTCATTCTCAAGGTTTTCATACTATCTGCCTTTTTAAGGCTCTGGAATAACTTCACATTTGTCACTCTGTGATTCAAGAACTGATTATTGAGTTTTCAGATCCTACAGTTCTTTGCTTTGTCTTTTCTTGTCCTCTCCTGCTGCCAACCTTTTGTTTTTTCCCCTGATCTTCCCACTTTTACCAAAGAGTGGGAAGAAGCAAGAAGAGGAGACGTTTAATTATAGTGCTTCTGGCGCTCATAACTAACAAAACAATTGGATAAAAATCTCATTTTGGATTTAGGGTAGATTTGATTTTATACTTTGTCTCCCCTTTCTTAGGACAAATAATAGCGAATATACTGAATTTTTAATTTTATTCAGCCAATAATAGTGGTACACAATCCGTAGCGTGTCATAGAAGTTCAAATGCTAAATCCAGACTTTTGACAATGCATATTCTTTGTAGGTTTTCACTATTCTTCTAGCAAATTTTAAGTAGATAACAGTTTTTATTAGTCAACATAGTCATTGAAGCCATTGACTTCTTAGCTGCTTCAGACTCTAGTTTCTTGTATCCCTTTCCCATGGTGTTTTAAGGAAGAAAGTACGCTTTACATTCCTCATTTCAAACTAATTTGACATTAGTGCCTGCCAAAAATAAATAACAACTGACTTATAGATGATTGCTGCAGTTTTAATACTCCTACCCCCAGTTTAATTTTTAGAAAAAATACAGTGTGCTTTTCAAACAGACACATTCTAAAATGTCATTTTTCAGGTTTGTGAGTTGGAAATACAGCTTCAGGACCATCCGCTCTCAGCAAGAACTGATGAATTCTCCTTCACTTTATTTTTTTTGGGGGGGTGGGGTTTACATCTAAAGAAAGTTGAAAGAACAAAAGAAATAGGTTGGATAAAATCACTCAGAAAATGGAATTGAGGGCTACTGTTGAGTGAAGACTTAAAAACCAGAGGGTTCCATTCAGTACCTCAGAGGAGCATACATTTTATTTTTATTTTTTTCAGCCTACCTGACTAGTCCATCTGACAAACAGTGGAGAGGGCTTTGAGTTAGTTCCTTTTTCTGTTTGGAAGGGCGGGGGGACCCTACAACGACAACAAAAACTAAACAACCAAAAAACCAAAACTAAAACAGGATTCCCTTAGGGTCACATACACACATGCAAAGGAAGAGGAAATTACTAAAATGGCTCAGTTTTTATTTTTTATTATTTTTTAAATTTTTTGTCAAGCATACACTTCTTGGTTGAGAGAATTTAATGAAAATTTTGAAAAGACTTGCAGTCCTTCTTCTGACACAGAAAAGGGATTCCTTAAGAATGATTTAGACACCTCCTCTAAGCCCTATTGGACCTCCCATTGGTTGGAAATGGCCTTATGTTGAAGTAGAATCTTTTAAAAAATACTAATAACTAGTGTTCATCCCTTTTAGCAATGGCTTAAAAACTATAGAAAATTTCGTCTTCACTAACAACTTCAAGAAACTTTCTCACCCTGTCCTCCCCATCCTGGTGAGAAGAATCTGGGTGGGTTGCTCTTGATTATATTAGCATTTAAGTCTGCCCCTGAGGAAGTGATTGGAATACAGAGCCGTGTATCTCTCCTTCCCTCCTACATCTTTCCCCACCTCTTGGACATTTGTCTGTACCTGGGCTTCTTTTCCTTCAAAGGAAAGAGGCTGAAAAGCAGTAAGTGCATTTGTGTAGCTTCAGCCTGGGTTACACCTGAGACTCAAAAGGATCCCAGGGCTCTGAATGACCAGCACCACCCGCGCCCTTCAATCTCACAGTGGTTGGTTATTTTTCTGTCTTTGATTGTTTGTTAGATGCTGAAAGTAGCTCAGTGATTGAGAGGGAATCTAAAGGGATAGATACCCAGGAAAGCGCTTTAAGGATCTAGCTGGAAGGTAGGAGACACAAAAGGCAATGAAAAGTTTGCAGGAGACATAGCTGGAATGGATAGCAGGGAGAGAGAGAGAGAGAGAGAGAGAGAGAGAGAGAGAGAGAGGGGGGGGGGGGGGGAGAAAGAAGAGAGATGATGGGTTTTACTCATTTGAGATAAGCAGTATCCTGGTGCCTTGGGAGTTTACAGAGGTGAAGTGGCTTTTAGTAGTCTATTCTGAACCTGTAGACCTCACTGAAATGTGCAGGTGAAGCTTTAAGAACTAGTGTCTGCATTGCTTGTATCTAAAAAAGAAAAATCATGTTCCTAATAATTGCTCTCTTAAGTGGTCACTACTGCTAATTGAAGGGAATTTCCCCAGGATTCCTTTATTATTATTTTTTAATTGTGCCCACCTTAATGATTTCTTCTATGTGGTTTAGATATAAATTCCTGGTGAAGCGGGTTCAGCATTCAGCACTGCTCTAATTCCCAGGATTCCTTTAATTCAGTGATTCTCAACTGGGAGAGATTTTGCCCTCCACCCTCACTGCCCCAGGAACATTGGACATTTTTGCTTGTCACAGCTGAGGGATGTTACAGGTGTGTCATAGGTAGGAGCTGGGATGCTGTTAGACGTCCTACTGGGTGCCCACAACAAAGTATTACCTGATCTAGAGTACATTATTGCCGCTCTTGAGATGGTCTGCTTTGAACAAGGAGACTCCCTAGAATGTTGAAAATGGGAAGGGGTTGGCTTCCTTCACACAGTGTCGCTTTACTCAAGAGTTTTCCGGGACCATTCTTACTACCTAAAGAGTGGAGAGAGGCATGGTTCTCTGAGTGGCAGCGTGCCTGGGAAGGGTCAGGATACTGGACTGCATGTCATCCCTGTGCTAGCTGGCCAGGGCGCCATCGGCCTTTTACTTAGTGGCTGTGGGCTCTGTCCCCTGGCCTGTCAGAAGGACGGCAGTTGTCCTTTTCATCTGCTCGTGTGATTGTTTGGATCAAACGAGTTCATGCTGGAAGAGCCCGCTGCGGTTTTAATACTCCTACCCCCAGTTTAATTTTTATTAAAAATACAGTGTGCTTTTCAAACAGACACGTTCTAAAATGTCATTTTTCAGGTCTGTGAGTTGGAAATACAGCTTCAGGACCATCCGCTCTCAGCAAGAACTGGTGAATTTTCCTTTTGCACATTTCCCTTCGCTGTCACCTGCCCAAGTGCAGAAGGAGAGTTGAACCAGCTGAGGCTTACTTCAGGCCTAAGCCCAGGTCTGATGCTTCTGCAGGAGCTACAGGCGGGGCATGCTAGCCCCTGGGGCTCAGTGGTGAAGGGGGTGCCTTTTCCTCATTGGTCTATAGCAGGGCATATTGTGAGTTTCAGATTAACTTCCTGAAATGGTACTTGTGGTTTTGTTAGACATGCTAATAGCAACAATTAATAAACTAACGTTTAGGAAAAGCCTAGGGGAGCTAGATGGCTTTATATCTTCTTGCAAGCACTGCTATTGGTAACAAAGTTTATTACATTTTCAAACAAAGTTATTTTGAGGGTGGAGACAGGATTACTTGGCATGGTGACCAATAAAATTTAGAGTATGGTTTTTAAAAGTGAGGCAGATGGGCACGGTATGGCGGTGCGCGCCTCTAATCTCAGTAATTGGGAGGCTGAGATGAGAGGATCGCAAGTTCAAGACCAGCCTCAGCAACTTAGATTCTCAGCAACCTAGTGAGACCCTATTTCAAAACAAAAAATGAAAAGAGCTGAGGGTGTAGTTTGAAGGTAGAATGTCCCTGGGTTCAATTCCTAGCATCAAAAATAAAAGTAAAGAGTGGGGCAGATCTTTTTTTTCTTTCCTTCTGACACTTGTAGTATCCATCAGGAACACAAGTTGACATCCGCTTTTAGAGGAAATTAGACAAAAGGGAACATTTGGGAAGAAGCAAGCAGGAAGGCATAGGGACTTGAAACTCTGTCACCAGAACAGCGGGGAGACCTGAAGCTGTTCGGCTGGATGGAGGGGGTGGTAGAACTGCTTCCTTAAAACACTTGAAGGGCTGTCATGTAAAGAAAGAGTAAGAAGATGAGCTCTTGACGGCCTCTGGGGGATTTAGGATCAGAGGTTGGCAGTGATCAGGAGCCAGGTTTTAGTGTAATATATATTTTAAAAACCAATTTTATGAAAATTAAAGCTGTTCAGAGATGAAGTGGGCTTTCTTGAGTGGCAACATCCCAACAGAAGATGTTCAGCTGGATGAAATGTTGGAGAAGGAGGAGGGTGGGGCTTTGTCTCTATTCATTTTTATACCTGTCTGATGCAGAAGGACCACCCTGCACATGGGAGGAACTCTAGATATTTGTTGAATAAATTACTAAATGAAAACAAATGGAGCCAGGCGTGCTGGTGCACGCTTGTAATCCCAGTACTTGGGAGGCTAAGACAGGAGGGTGGCAGGTTCAAGGGCAGCCTCAGCAAGTAGTGAGACTCTCAGCAACCTAGTAAGACCCTGTATCAAAGTAAAAATAAAATGGGGCTGGGGTTGTACCTCAGGGGTACAATGCCTCTGGGTTTAATACCAAGTACAAACAAAACAAAACAAACAAACAAACAAAAATCATACCAAGCCGGGTGTGGTGGCGCATGCTTGTAATCCCAGCATTCGGGAGGCTGAGACCGGAGGATCCTGGTTCTCGGCCAGCCTCAGCTACCTAGTGAGGCACTCTGCAACTTAGTGAGACTTGGTTTCAAAATAAAGAATAAAAAATAGGGCTGGGGTAAAAAATAGCTCGGAGGTAGAACGCCCCTGAGTTCAATCTCCAGTACCACAAAAACAAAAACAAAATACTAAACCAAGCCAAAACAAACCTCCAGAAAGCAAAAGGAATAATGAATGGCCGAATTCCCCTCCCTTACGTCATCCCTTTCTCAGAAGCTATGGTGGTTTAGTGTCTCTCTCCTGACCACCTTCTCTTTGCTTGCATATTGCACATAACCATATAATAGTTTTTCTACACAAATTGAAACATACACACTGTTCTAAGTCATACTTTTTTCCATTTAAGATATATATATGTTCCATTTAATATATATATGTGTTTCTATATATATGTTTTCCCATATATATATATATGTTTTTTCCATTTAATATATATATTTTCCATTTTTTATATATATAATTTCAGGTTGGGGCTCAAGCCCAGGCCATTGAGCAAGGTAGGCAGGTATCTTATCCGCTAAGTTACATCCCCTTTAATATACTTCAGAGACCTGCCGGGATTTGTCCATACAGATGCCCAACTCATAGTAGGAATGTTCCATAATTTATGGGGTGCTTCCCTGTTGATGGACACTCTGGTTATCTTCTCCCTTTTTTGTTAATTCGATGTTGTAACATCCTTGTTCATATATCTCTTGTAACATGTGTGCAGGTTTCTGTAGCACAGATTTAGTTCTTTCTGTATATGTAATACTTATAAACAGTAAGCTGGCAGAAAATCATCTTAATCTAATATGGCTTAATATAGCACCTGAATCTTATTACAGCACATTTTAGGGCAAATGATAATTGTGGCCCCTTAAAATGATGATTTAAGAGAAAGTGTTAACTTAGCAACCGCTGTTGGTTTTTGCACAGGAACTTAGTTTGTCAAAGCTGTGTATCTAGCAGTGACACATCTTGCAGGAACGGTGTTCCTTCTTTTCAGCTGGTTCTAAAGAGGAGGCAACTGGAGAGGAAGCCGGGCTCACCTGCTCCGGCTCATTCCGTGGAAGCAGGCGATTCACCTCCCTGAACCAGTCTTCGGCGCCCTTACCTTTGCCGAGCTCTGTGGTTTCACAGGCCTGACTGGGGGGCTTCATTTGTAAAATGTATTTCCTCAGACCAGGCAGTACCTGGGGTACCCAGGGGTGCAGAGTCAAGTGGTCCTAAAAACAACAAAAGTGTGAGAGTTGCCACTTCCTACAGGTTAAATCACCCTGACTAACCCACCCATCTGTGTAACATGGTAATAACAACCTGCTGCCCTGGCCACCTGTAGAGAATGCATCAGAATGGACTTGCCAGCACCATCCCCTTACCGTGTTTGTTTAATCAGTGAGAAGTCCTGTTAGTTCTCATCATTCACAGGTGCCCAAGTGTGTTGAAGAAAGCCCTTCCTCGGAGTTCTTGGTTATTTTGATCTACCTGTGGGCCTAGCAGCTTCCATACACGGAGATAATAATTAAGTCTGTGTTTTTACACTAGCCAAAGCAGCCTGGCTCCAGCAGCCGTTGTTCTTGGCTACTGCATTTTCTGCCTTCACTTGACCGCAGTCTTCTTCCTTGGAGAGGTGCCTCAGCAGCTCAGCTTTCCAAATGGCCCTGCTCTCTTGAAGACTGATCCTCACCTACATAACCTGCCTTTGGGCATCTGATCAGCTTGAACAGGGGCCCAATCTAAGGTGCATGGCGGCGTGGTCTTTGCTGGCCCTGCTGTTTTATGGCGAGAACCCCATCTTTGCTGTCGTGTAGCCTCGTGTCCTGGAGACCTCAAGTGACCCTTCTTTTCCCATCTCCCTCACTGTCACCTGGCTTCACCTTTGCCACAGTAGCACCCAGGACCCGGAATCTTGAACACAGGTGCAGGTGGTGGAGAGAGGGACCAGGGAAATAAAGGAAGGGTGGAAAGGCACGTTACGGGGAGCCCTACACGTGAACTTTTTCCACCTAGTGAATTCCTAAGTGGGACTACCTAGAGGTTAATGTTAACACTTTTGCAAAGCCATAGACCTATGTCACAGTTCAACATGGTTTTCTGGATGCTGGGTTAAAGAAATGAGATGCAATTCTTTTAGTCTTCAGAGCGTCGTCTGATTATAAAGCCAGGCCTGCATTCCCCTGGCAAGCCCCCCATCTTGTGTTGTGGCTCCTTTTGTCTTCGGCTCTAATCCACTGTGGTATTTCAGTCCCTCAGTCCATCCTCTCTCCCTCTTGGTGAGGAGTGTGTGGCTGCAGTGGTGGCCTCTGCTGGGCTGCAGGTGGTGTTTATCTTTAATTACTCGAGGTATTTCCTCACAGTGGTATGTGAAGACGGGTGACTGGATGTGAATTCTCTTACCTTTCACACCCTGCAGTAGCCCTTTCCCCTAAGCTTCTCTGCTGTTTGGTAAACAGAGGTGGTTTATACAAAGAAGCAACTTGCTCCTGTTTAGAAGTTGTTAGGGTAAATGGTTGAAAATGTATTTTGTAGTTTAGGAATTCCTAAATGGTATGCAGCTGCTATGAATTTTTAAAAACATACTCGGTTTCTTCAATGAAGCATGGAAACAATGATTTCAGATTTGGATTTCATGCTGTCTCATTCTCAAAACCCATTGAAGGGGGATTTTTGGAAAAACTTATTTGTCAGTGACAGTAAATAACCACGCTCAAAAATATTCGAGTGGAGTATGTCTGTGGCCTACACAGAACTAGAAACATGGAAAGGTGGATTTTTGAGGATCAGGGCTATCTGGCACCAGGCTCTTGAAATTCAAATGACATGTTGCTTTTTCAGTATTTGATCCTGTTCTTAGATTTAAAGGACGATATGAATCCTTCAGGGGATTTTTATTGACTCTGAAATTCGTGGTTGAGATTGGAACTGGAACACTCAGAAATATGGGCCAGTAGTTTCAGGCAAGGGAGTTTAGTGATGGCGCGAGTGAGCGCCAGGCCGGGCTTTGCGGCTTTGTTCCTTCCGCAGGGCCCAGGTTGTTTGTGTTACTGGTTTGGTCAGCTTTGTGTTTATCTGTGGTCTGGAATGTCAAAGGATTGCAAACCTGAGAAGTTTGCTTCCCTCTCTAACCTAAAGCATGGGGTAGGAGTTTCTGGTGGTGGCCCGTGGGGGTGGCAGCCGCCATATAAGGAAAAGGAAAGCAGATTGGCCGGCGTCCGCATCCTCATCTGCTTTTTCTAATGCCACTTTCATGACTCTATTAACAGAGACAGTGGATGCTTTGGATAATTATTTATGTCTGTCTTTTCCTCCACACTGTAGTACACACTTCACTTGTTTTCTTCAACTTTTTGGAATCTATGTGCTTATGATACACCGAAGACCAATAAATTTGAGAAAAGAAATAATTAGCTTTGACAGAGTTACAGAAATGAGACTGGAAGAGGGAGAAACCAAAGGATTGCTTAAGAAAAGGATTCGGTTACCAGACTATCCATGGGAATTATCCAGATAAGAAATTCTTCAGCGTTAACATTCACAACCAGATAGGTAGTACAGATTATCAGTGGCTACTTTTGTGATTTTCTTAAACAAAAAAAAATTTTGGAGTTTAAAACAAAATTCTCTTTTTAAAATTTTCATTGTGGAATTTGTTGCAACGCTGGGGATTGAACCCAGGACCTTGTACAGGTTAGGCAATGCACTGCCACTGAGCTACATCTCCAGCCCTCCAGGTGGAATTTGTAAATGGAGAAATGTAAGATACTGAGTAGTAAAATGGGTGGAGGAATAACCACCAGCTGCTGGGGTTAAAGTTCCTTGGGTTGTTCACTATGCCTTTTAAATTTAACCTCTCTCTCACCATAAGCCTGGATCTTTTTATTTATTTATTTATTTTTTAAGAGGAAACTGTTGGATGGCTATAGTACCTTAAAAACTGGTTTCCCTTTCACTTTGCTGGCTCACGAAGGGAGGGGAAGAGACCTTCAAGAACTGACTCATCCTGCTCTAACTTGACTCCAACTACGCGTGCCCCGCCCCTGCCAATTTGGGGATCCTTTGCAAAGGGTAAACAGTCTCACTATCCAAAGACTGAGAGTAACGTTGGGTTGGGTCACCCTACTCCTGTTTATTATTTTCTGGATTAATAAGAAAACTTGTAAAATGAGTGGAGATTGATTAAGGCAGAAAGTGGGTAGGGATAAATTCATGTCATCTAAGGTAGGGAAGGCTCCAGTGTCACCCGTGTGTCTGTGACCCTTCCTCCCTGGGCCAAAGCCCGCCCTCATCCACAATAGAGGTCCTGATGGTACAGGGAAAAGGGTGTGTGTGTGTGTGGGGGGGGGTTCTATCTAGAACATTCTGGAAGATACTGACTTATTGCTCATCAGAGAGAGAGAGAAGGAGGCTTTTTAGGGGAATTTCACTGAGAAGGAAAATGTTTAGACAGTTCACAGTCAAGTCTGTGATGAGTCACCTTTGGATACTGTCAGCTCCTAGCAGCCATGACTAGAGAATTGCTGGCCCAGGAGGGGGCGGGAACCCCGGGGAAGAGGGAGAAGAGCCCGAGGTTTGGGATTTCCCTATAACCCTATAAATGGAAGCCAGCATCACCTGAGATCAGAGCCAGGCGCTCCATTCCTATGTCCAGCCTTTCTTCCATCCACATCAGGAGCGGCCTCCACTCCCATCACCCCCCCCCCCCCCGAGCCTGTGTCTTTTGTTCCATGAATAAATATTATGTGGTTTGGTGCTCATTACTTTTTGATATGAAAAAAGGCAATTCATTAGGTCAAAGGAGGAGGGGGAGGGAAATACCATTTTTCATTGGCTGCATCAAGCACAGTTACACTGACTTGAATTCCCAGAAAAGTCATAAAACAGTGGAAATAATGATAAGATGGGCCCTGGGCTGGCAGCTGCGCAGCGCGCAGGACACCAAAGGCAGGCCCCGGTGTGGCAGCAGGACAATATTGTGCAGCATATGGTGGTGTGGCGAGCCAGTTGTTGAACTTGGTGGCCGGCTTTTGTTCGGGGATCTCTCCCAGCATCAGCTCCGGTAACTCTCGGAGCCTCCTACATTCACTGGCAGGCGTGCTCTTGGCCCGGTGCCAAGCCTGCTGTACGGTGGCTGGCTCCGGCCAGGGAAAAGGCTGCTTGTTTGAGAGTACTCACTCCTGCTTTCCCCAGCCATGCATCAAATGATTTCTTCAGTGCCTGGACATCGGGACCTTTTCCCATAGCAACCCGTGGCCGTATTACAAGGGGATTTTTTTTTTCTCCCTGCGAGAATGCCAATTAATTATCAGATGCCTCGAATCCCCAGTGCTGCATCCGATTTCTTGTAAGAGTGAAAGTTGCTCCGTTTCATTTTTAACGCTTTTCTGAGCACTTTGCATGTTATTACTTTTTCATTCTTAAAGACTCAAATACCTAAATGCAGCCAGGATGGTAGGGCCGGGGTTACTGCTAGAAAGGAGAGAGAGTCCTGTCTATCTAGTTTTTAGAAGAAGGTGCTAAAATAGGCCCTTTGCATAGCATGAATCTATTTTTTGAATGTGTGAAGCCAGCATGTGTGTGTGCATAAAAAGGCTAATTAGCTCCATTTCCCCCCTGGAGGGGTCTCCATGTTGACATGCTCCACACGGCCAGAGCTTCACCATCATCCTGACATTCCTGCTGCATCATGGCCGCCCATGCTGGACCCTTCTCTCTGGAATCCAGGGTGCAGAAGCTGATCCCAAAGGGCTCCAGGGTCCTGGAAGAGGTTCCTTGGCACACAGCAGAAGGCAAGGCTCAGAGAATCACATTCCGGGAGGACGGGCCGAAGCCTGTGCTATTGTGCTCCGTGTGTGAGAATATTTTTATTTCGGAGCTAAAGGGAGAAAGTGTGTGGTTTCCACACCGCTGACGGAGGAGTCCCAGATGTCAACGTGTTCTTGGTCTCTATCCCCGCCCCCCCCCCCTTTTTTTTTCCAGAATGTTCATGAAGGTTGGTTAGGATATGGTCTTGAGATGAATGAATTTCTTATTCTCATGAACAAATGTCATTACAAGGGCAAATCTACTGCCCCCAAATGTACCCATATATGTAATATATACATGATGTTCTACTAGTCACTAATCAGAGATTATGTTTTAACACAAGGATGTACTGGGGGAACTGATATTTTTTTTCATGCCTTAGGGTTTTTGTTTGTTGTTGTTTTTTACAGTTTTAATCACTGGCCTCAAGAAGTTGTTTTTAAGTGGATGAGGGAGAATAGGACTGTTTGTAAATCTGCTGTCAGTGAATATGTACTCGCGAAGTCGGGAACTTGTGTGCCTGTGCTGGCAGCGTTCAGAGCATCCTGCGATGTGACTGGGCCGTGTCTCCTGCTGACTTGCCGGGCTGGTTGTACAGGCTCCTTGAATGTGTGTGCACGGCCTTTTAACCTCTCCTCCGTAGTGTGTTCACAGGAGTCCAAGTCAGAGCAGGAGTTACTTCTGTTTTTACTTTCTCTGTGTTTCCTACGGTTGGGGACCAGTCTTTGGAATCTAGAAGAGAGTGAGGGAAAAGACTCTTGCTCAGCTGCTCCTGGAGGTCTCACTATAACTCTCGAAACCTCCTGGACGGGACAGAAGACAGAGTGAGAGATAAGCAGGACCTGGCTAGAAGACACAGCTAGAGACACAGCTAGAGCCCGGAGGAGAAAGGGGAGGATTCAAAATGACAAGATACTCTAGACATGACAATGGACGGCAGCCTGCAATCCTAGCTCCTGGGGAGGCTAAGGCAGGAGGATCGAAAGTTGGAGGCCAGTATGGGCAACTTATCAAGATCCTGTCTCAGACTCAAAAATTAAAAACAGAGCTGCGGATGTAGCTTGGTGGTGGTAGAATGCTTGACTGGCATGTATAAAGCTCTGGGTTCAATTCTAAGCACTGCCAATAAAAAATAAAAATAAAAAAAAATGGCTGACAACTCAGATAGATGAAGTATCCTTGCTTCTATTTAACTAAATTTGTAAACATCTTTCTGGCCATTTTATATTTTCAGGATAGCATTAGATATTCTAATTATGCAGCATGTTGTGGGACAAATGGAGCTACGATGAGACCCGACTCTCCAATCACCAAAAAAAGGCAAGTGGTTTTTGAAGCCGGGCGTGGTGGCGCACGCTTGTAATCCCAGCATTCGGGAGGATGAGACCGGAGGATCCGGGTTGGTGGCCAGCCTCAGCTACCTAGTGAGGCACTCCACAACTTAGTGAGACTCGGTTTCAAAATAAAGAATAAAATATAGGGCTGGGGGTGTAGCTCGGAGGTAGAATGTCCCTGAGTTCAATCCCCAGTACCGCAAAAAAAAAAAAAAAAAAAAGAAAGAAATGGTTTGAATGCTCTACCTTTGGCACAGCTTTTTCACTTTGGGATGAAGAAATCAGAATCTGAAAATCTAGCTGTTGTTTTCTATAGTTTCTTAACACTATAGAAAACAGCAATCTTCAGGAGGTATGGGGACAGTTCAACTAAATAAAAATCTGGCCCCCTAATATGATTTGTATTATAATTATTTAATACCTGAAGGACTTTTATAATTGAATTTTAGGGTGCTTCATTTACATTCTAACTGACAAGGATTGCAGTGCTATCACTTTGTGGTCCACTAATCGCGGTCCCAAACACTCACAAAATGCTCCGCGATTCAATTATACATATCTTCTGGGGCCTGGGTAATTAGACACTGTGTAGTTATCCTTATAAACTACCAGGGGACATTAAGCCAATCAGATAGCTTTAGTGGTGGATGTTCAAACCCAGAAATTGACACAGGGTGCTTTGGGTAAGGGTTACAAAGTAATTTTTAAGTTCTACAAATAGGACTTTTGAAATAAACTCTTTTTTCTCTTTTGTGTTGGCTTTCTTTAAACCTAATGGAAGAACATGCACACACACACACACACACAGAGGCACATTACCCATGGCAACATATAGTAGCTCCTTTTGATAGAAATTACATGTATATTACATGTAGCTACACACAGCAGCTCCCATTGATAGAATTTCCATTTACATTTATATTACACATGCCAATGTATAGTGGCTCTTCTTGGTAGAAATTCATCTCCGTTCACCTTTCCTTTAAAAATAAGTACAAGTCTCAAAATAATCTATACTTTTTTATTTTATTCATATAGCACTCACACTTTGAAGTAAACTCATGGATAACAATATTATTAAAGAATTGACTAGGTGGGCATTGGAGGTACATGCCTGTAATCCCAGTACTTGGGAAGCTAAGACAGGAGGATCGCAGGTTCAAGGCCAGCCTCAGCAACTTATGGAGACCCTGTCTCAAAATTAAAAAATGAAAGGGGCTAGGAATGTAACTCGGAGATAGAATGCCTCGGGGTTCAATCCCTAGTACAGGGGGAGGGGGGAGGGGAGTGGACTGACAGATTAGTTGAGAATAAATGCAATATGAAATTAGAGATGCAGATCCCCAAACCTCTAAAACTAACAAAGAAAGGGGGAGTTATGTATGTAGTGTGGTATCTATGTACAACCAGAACAGAACCAAGAACAATATACAAGAATATGCCACATATAGGATATGATTACTAGATAATGCATGCCTAGTAATCTTGGATTAAAAACAGAGAACACATGTTCTGTGGGGTGTTTGTGCAGCATCAGAAGGCCTGCAGCCTGTCCTCCCAGGGCGCCGTGGAGGCATTTGCTGGCCAGCTTCACCTGCTTTCCAGAGCTCTTTAAAGTGGTCGCCAACTCTCAACAGCAATCGCCTCTGAGTCGTGTTCAAACAACCCTGACACGAGTCCCCTGGTATATCATTATCTAGTCTCATATTTAACCTTTTTCTAATAGTCTCCTCAAAGTCCGCAGTTTTCCGTTAGGCCAGAGGAAGTTATAAAAGGTGTTTTTCCCCCTCCTGACCGCCCAGCTGTGCGAAGTGCAGTTATCTGAACTTCGCCTTTGTTTTTCCTTTCTTTGTCCTGTGAGGGACCACGTCTGTATGAAAGTAAAGTGACTTGTGGAGATTGGTCGGGCTCTGTGGCAAGTGTCAATACATTAATAAGAACTTCTCTTTTCCCACTTTCTCCGGAGCCTCTTGCTTGATTAACTCTATTCTTAGAGGAGAAGGAGGGTCAGGGAGTGCATGTATTCGTGGGCTGAGTGCCTCTCCACTTCTTGGGCATTCTTCAGCTTCTTAGTCCTGAAGCACGCATGCCAATACCAGGTCGGTTCCAAGCTGTGGAGCTGTGGCCAGGCCAGGGGACGGCAGGGATGATTCTGTTGGTACAGACCCCAGCCTGGCACCTCCTTACGGTAAATCAGACCTGTTTGCTCAATCGGCGCACACTCTCAAGATCTCAGTGCCTTGCAGAAGGATGTCACTTTGTCATCAGAAGAAGCAAACGGAAATGATGGCATCTACAATGATGTCTCAGACAGAAACTAGAGACAGCATTCCTGATTTTGCACGGGTGGGGAGCGCCCGGAATGTCTCATTCCGAGTGAGGCCAGAGGCAGATGAAGGGAGGGACCTCCCCGAGTCACCCGCACAGCCTTGGCCTGGTCTTGGGGTCACAGGCCAATTTGGCCCCACTGCCAGCAACAGCTGCCACTGCTGTCCCGGCAGCTGGTGAAGCCCTTGGCACAGGTGGATGAGAGGGGCCACAGAGGGGAGAGCGAGGGGGAAAATGAAATACATCAGAGCAGGGAATGCCAGGAGGCATCGGGATATTGACTCTTCATTAGCTGGAATTGATTTCGGAAATGGCAAGAAGAGGAATTTCTCCGCCTTTCTCAGAAGACAACCTGTAGAAATTCCATTCTGACTTCCCGTTCTGGGGGAATCTTTGTGGTTCAGCACGAATCCCAAGGCACCTTCTGCCTCTGAACTGAGTCCTGAGGCAGAAGGTGTGTGTGTGTGTGTGCCCGCTTTGAGAGGTTTCCCCATTTTCCTCCTTGCCTGCTCTGTAAATTTCCCAGGCCAAGTGAAGACCCAGACAGTAACTTGCTCTGGATGTCTGTGTCATCTCTCTGTATTTCGCGGACGGAATTTCTGGGTATCAGTTATAGCAAATGATCCCACTCCACTTCTGCTTTGGCCCTCTTCTCTGTGCTCCATAGGCAGTTGGGATTAAGGAAGAGTATACGATGCAGAAAGCCAGGAAATCAGGTGTGCTTCAGGTCAACCATAACAAATGATCCTTAATAAAGTGCCTAATCTCTGAAGACCCCTCACCCCCCAAAACCCATGGATGGTTGATTCATAGGGATACTTTACAGTAGCAAAGAGACAGATTTATGACATGCAAGTTTTGGGGGACTGTGTGTGGCCATGCTGTATTTAAATCCTAGGAATAGTTGTGTCCTTGTTTCTAACCACCTAGAGACCTGGACCTCAATAAAAGCGAAAGAAGGTGTGGCCTTCACTGAAGAGACTGGAGGCTTTGTCCAGAAGATCATACACTTATAAAGTTAACATGGGTGTGCATGTGCCCTGCTTGGAAATCAGGTGTATAAATCAAGCTGGTTAACAGGCTGTGAAGAGAGGCTTCCTGATTCTGCCTGTCGTCCTTGTTGAGAACACCGGGCCTCCCTGCTCCTCCTGATTTTTAGGAGGAACTCAATAATGTTTTCTGAATGGACTATAGTATTGGCTGTCTCATCATGTCCGTATTAGCGATGGAGTGTGTCCTGGATTTCAGGGCTGGAGTCCTCACTGTGGCTTGTTAGTGAGGCCTGCAAGCTTTCCTCCTAGTGTGTCGGAGTTGCTTCTCTCCTCATTCAATTAGCACCAACTTTTTCCATGGCATTTCTTAGTAATTTGTAAGTAAACACCTTCCTTCAATAAACAGAGGGTTCTAAGCTGTTTTTTAAAAAATCATTATACGAACACAGTTCATGGGCCTTTGTAGCAGATCCATGCAGATGAGCCCTCAGAATAATTTTTCACACTCTCAATTCCATAATAGTAGACTATCTCAAACAAAAAAATAGTATGCCACTTTTAGATGAACATCCTTTAGAAAATATGTGTTTGGGCAGATGAAATTGTGGGGACACCAATACAAGAGTCACCATATATGCAAACGGCACAGATGTAGACTGTAAACACAGGCACCGTTTCTTCAGTCCTAGAGATGCTTAGCATTATAGTTGGTTTCCCAGTATCTTTTCTAAATAAAGAATTTCACAAATTAGAGTGCTTGGATTATCCCAGGAAAGCAAGATGGAAGACTCTTCTGAAGTGGTGCATATCTGGCAAATTTTTGTATGCTGTTAAAATTATTGTTTCCATTTAAAAGTCATTTTTTTTTTCTGTCTTCAACATTTTTCTGTCCTTTTGGCAAGCTTATTTTCTCTCTGAGTAGTTTTGACAAGCACATGGGAAAACAGGAGAAGGCCTTGGAATTAAATCAAATCCAGGTTGTTTTGATGATAAGTCATATTCTTTTATAACTCCAAAAGGGGTTGGGGGTGGAGGAGTCTCTCCAGTTAAATGAAAGAGGAACACATGAACTTGGTGGCATTTAATGTTCGTGTGAGGCCTGGCAGGTACACAGGTGATTCTAATTGTGGCTATGCACTGATAAACTTCTTGTCCCATGTTATAGTTACAAAAACAGAAGCATATGTGCTCTGTTTCCAGTTTGCAAACAGAAGATTTTTTTCCCCCCAGTTAAGTTTTTCTTAACCTGTCTCTGTGCCTAACTGATACCTACTTAGATTTATCGCCAGCCTCTTTTTCTACTGTTGCAGAGTTGTTAGAATAGTAGCAAATGTTAGGAAGTTTTGTTTCGGTTTTAAATGACTGGTTAAAGTTTGGCTCCTGTACTTGCTGTAGGGATTGACTGTCAGCCTGAAAACTCTTTTTCGCCCTCCATTCTTCTCTAATTGTTTTCACTTCTCTGGAAGACTGACTTAGCCTCCTTCCAGGGGCCAGGGGAGATCATCTGCTCTTTTGCCTTTACCTTTTGCTAACATATACTGTAACCAATTAAATTTGCCTTAATTTGATAAAAAAAAAAAAAAATTGTCTCAAGCCAGGCGTCGTAGTGTACACCTGTAATCCCAGTACTTGGGAGGCTGAGACAGGAGGATGCCAGGTTTGAGGACAGTCTCAATAATGTAGCAAGACTCTCAGCAACCCAGTGAGACCCTGTTTCAAAACAAAAACTAAAATGGGCTGAGGGTATAGCTCAGAGGTAGAACACTGCTGGGTTCAATCCCCAGTAACACACACACACACACACACACACACACACACACACACACAAATAATTGTCTCAGTCTGGGGGTTTAGCTCAGTGGTAGAGTGCTTGCCTAGCATGTGTGATGCCCTGGGTTCTATCCCCAGCACAAAACAAAAGCAATCTCATTCAGAAAAAGAAAGTATGAGCAAGAATTGGGGGTGGTGGTGGTGAGGGGATTTACAAACACCTTGTATGTCGAATTTTGGCTTCACCTCAAGTGCGACAGCTCACACCCTAAGCTATTCATCTCTATAGCTTCTAGATAGCTTCCAGGATTTTCCATGACCTGGAAAGGGGGTTCCCATGGTCCTATCAATGGAAAAAAGTAATAATACCAATAGCTCATTTTTTTGAGTGCCAGACACTGTTTTAAATGCTTCACATGTAACTGCCCCTGGTGATTTTCACAATGACCCTATGCTACTGTTACAATTATTGTTTCCATTTAAAAGATGAGGCTGCTGAGTCCAGAGCCCCGGCTGCTTACCAAGGCTCATGAGTGGTGGAACAGGGACTCAAGCCCCGCAGTGCTGCTGCAGAGTCCGACTGCCTCTGAACCCAGGCCCGGGGATGAGGCTGGTGGCTTTAGGATTTTGGAAGACCATTTGCCTGGGCCAGTGGATCATGGGTGAGGAATGGTGACGGTCTTCCAGAGGTGCTGCTTCTTATCCGTTAACTCCCCACTGGCTCCCTACTCTGTCCTGGTCTTGAGGACAGGTGCTTCTGGGTTGCAGGGGTGTTAGCCCTGGCCCTGGCCTGATAAGTGACCCACTGGTCATAGCTGCTCCCAAGAAGTACTGTTTCCATCAATTGGTTCCCCTCCCAAATCTCCAAAGTCTCACTTGGGCTTTGAGCGCACACCTGGAGGGCCAGAACACCTGTTCCCGGGTGCCGGAGAGCCACTCTTCAAATGCTGCACATGGAATCATCGCTTTTCATTTTCACAGCGACCCTATGCTGCTGTTACAATTATTGTCCCAATTTAAAAGATGAGGCTGCCAAGTCCCAGAGAGGATGAGTATGGAGCCCCGTGCTGGAAGGACCCGTGCGTGCACCCCTTTTGATGCTCGCGGAGAGCTTTCCAAGAGCCCCGCTGCGCATTAGGAGCAAGCTTCACTCTGGACCCACACACCTGAGATGAGCCTGAGCCCCATGAAGGCGGGGACTCCTTCTCAGTTCCCTGCTGTCTGCTGCCTTGTGAGTAGCACATTGGACTAGTAGGCGTTGGATGCAGATCCGTGGGCTTGGTTCACTCTCTCGCCGAGCGACGCTGTGCTTTTGCACAAAGTCCCCTCTCCGAGTTCTGCACTGCCCTCTTGTTCACCCATCTGTAAATCTGGTGTCCAGAACTTCCTTAATCCTGTGATTTATCTAGCTCATCTCAAGTCTGTGAATATGTTGGGCTTCTCTGTCTCCCCAGGTGACCAGTGCTTTGTTTTTCCAAAGAAGATTCCTTGCCTCTTATGTGTTCTCAAGCATCCTTCACAGTTTAGGGGGGAGGCATTTACAAAAGTAAGATGGACAGATGAAGGGTCGGGAGAGAGCCGGGAATGGAGAAGGGCCTCACTCGCCAGTAGAGCAGCCATCTGCCATGTCTCTTGGGTCTTCGTGATGTGCTGGTGACTGTCTGTGAGGTTCTGGGTGGAGGCCACGGTTCTGTAATTTAGTGAAGTCACTTTAATTGGTGGGATGCTGGCTCAAACGTTAGAGGACATGGGAGATCATCATTTCATTCACAGCCCTCAGTGTGCACATATAATCTTGGTACTTAGGTGAAACCTGTGGATATAGGAAGTATGCCTTGCATTCTGGTGAGTAATGGCCTTCAGATTAAATCTCTGAGTCTTTCGTCAAGTTAACTTGATCTCTGGGCCTCAGTTTCCCCCACCTGCAAAGCGAGGATGACAGAAGTTTCTCCCTCATAGGGTTGATAGGAAGACTGAGAGGTATAATTGATGTAGACTTCTCAGTGAAGTTCTGGGTACACAGTGAGCGTTCTATAAATATCATCGTGTTATTAGTAGCACACCACCAACGTGTCTACCGGTTGTGCCTTACGATGGCTGCCTCAGAGGGCACCAACGTGTTCTCTCCAAAGAAGGCGAGCTGGACTTAGGTTTATGTGGGTGTCGTAAGGAGGGACCCACCTTTCTCTGGCTCTCTATTTCTCGTGTAGACAGTGTTTAGCCTGGTTTGGCCCCATTGCCATGGCTCCCGATGTGCAGCCACATTCTCTAAGCACTTTTACCTTGCTATTCATTTTGGACTTAACTCCAGGCAGTCTGCTCTGAAGTGTCACCGACCGTTTGCATGACACCTGTTATGAGCCAGATGCTGAGACCAAGCATTGAAGTGACAATCATCTGGGCGATGGTCCTGGCCCCGGAGGGCACAGAGAGGGTTTGGATAGGTGGAAGGGATATATGAAGCACACAGTATGAACAGGGAACCACATTGAATATCCATGAATATCTAGACCCATCTAGTTATTCATACTTTCAGAGCAAAAGTAGTGGGAGAAATGAATGGTGAGACAGGCAGACATTTGGATGCCTGATGCAGAGGGCTTTAGATTCTCCCTGCAGGATCTCATCAACCCTATGCTAGAGGCTAAGAGAAACCCCAGGAGAGTGCTGTGGTCATCAGGCTTTGGATAGCATCCGATGACCAGAGGATAGGTGTGAGACAAAGACTGGAAGCAGGTAGGTCAAGTAGATAGGGTATTACCAGATAAGGAGGGACCATTTACAAAATACATTAAGGAATAATTTCTTGAATAGACAAAGGAGGATGAAAACAAATCCGGGATGCCTTCCAGGTTTCTGGCTTGGAAGATGGTGTCATCAACTAATTTAGGAAATGCAAGAACTGTCTTAGGTTTTGGAGACATGTTCAGTCTGGGGCATGTGTAGTTTAATGGACTTATTTATGGTCCATCCAGAGGGATGTCAGTAGTCATTTGGATATACAAGCCTAGCAATTAGCCCAGAGGTCTGAGTGGCAGGTATAGACATGGCAGATGGCTGAAACTTCAGAGTGGCCGAAGTTGGTGAGCTACGTGTATAGCATGGAAGGAGGAGAACAAGGGCAGGGACGGGGGAAGCATAACGTGCAGTGTATTTTTGAAGGAGGAGATCCTTCAAAGAATGACAAAACAGTCCGATGGGCGAGGACCTCCAGGGGAGTGGGGGCGTGGAAATCAGAAGAGTGTAGCTGCCATCGTCACGAGCAGAGCAGCAAGATGAGGACCCAGCAGTAGCCTGCGATTTGGCAACCGGGAGCGTCTAGCTTTTTGTCAGTGGTTGCAATGGGATGTTGAGAGGAGAGAGAGCAAACGAGAAGTGTGGATGGAGAAACAACTTGAACTGAGGGAAAACGAGCATAGGAGACCAAAGGGTGAGCTGGGCTGGGAGGAGATCTTGGGCCCCTGTAAGCAGCTGGTAAGCTTCTTGGGGTAGGTAGGAGTGTCTTCAATATCTATGTTTTGTAGTTGTTATTGATTTTTTTTATTCAATGCTCTTACAATCTATTATTATTATTATTATTATTATTATTATTATTATTGTGTGTGTGTGTGTGTGTGTGTGTGTGTGTATGTGTGTGTGTGGTACTGGGATTGAACCCAAGGGGCATTCTACCTCCAAGCTACACCCCCAGCCCTATTGTTTATTTTGAAACAGGGTCTAAGTTGTGGAAAGCCTCACTGAGTAGCGGAGGCTGGCCGCGAACCCGGATCCTCCTGATCCATGAACCCAGAGCCTCCCAAGTACTGGGATTACAAGCATGTGCCACCACGCCTGGCTTATTATTATTCTTTTAAAAGAGGGTCCATTAAACAGAATTATAGGGTTGCGACTTTAAAACCTGTACTTTCTCCTCTTTGTAGAGTGATATGGTCAGTTGGTTTGCCTTGTGTGTGTGTGTGTCTGTATCTATATCCATATTTATATCTATATAATATAATTTATATTCTTGGAAAGGACAAGTAAGAGGAATTAAGTCATGCGATTACCAATAAATTGCTTTTGTGGCAAATTCTTCCTTGTTTAAAAATATACACATTTTAGTAGGCTTTATTTTATTGAGTCTTTTCAGCTTACGTATGTTA
Organism: Graphiurus murinus; assembly: GCA_004027655.1. Classification (NCBI taxonomy): domain Eukaryota; kingdom Metazoa; phylum Chordata; class Mammalia; order Rodentia; family Gliridae; genus Graphiurus; species Graphiurus murinus. Next base: position 106,770 of record PVLC010001685.1, read on the forward strand.
ATATTAATTTCTGTTCTGATATGAGTTTCAGTGTCTTTAATAGAACATATATGACTGAATGTCTAAACTTCAGGATATTGAAAAACAAGCTGAAGTTGGGCTTCATTAAAAACCAGCGCCATTGCTCAGCTTCTTTAATTAAAGGGCATTAGAGGACACTTAACTTTGATGAATCATTTTTTCCTGGAAGAATCTGCCTCTTCTGTGTCTTAGAATCTGACTGAATTGAGTGTAGGGCATTTGCAGACTGGGCACCCGCCCAGTGAGACTCACTTCGGAGGGAGATTCAGGTGTGAGGGTCACCCTGTTCGTGCCCTAATGGTGGAATTCAGGATGCCTAAGGTTCTGCCATCTGTACCACAGTCTTTCCTGTAGTAAGAACAAGGTGTATTTCATGTTTCCTAGGAGTTTCCCAGCTAAACAACTGTGAAGATGTGTCAACTCAAGACTAATTAGAGTTGGAAATAGGCCTAGGAGTCCTGAATATCCGAACACTGAACCCATGTCCTCCAGCCCATCCATTCCTGATCTTTTCTTTTCCTTTTCCATTCTTTTGCAGTGTTAGGGATGGAACCCAGGGCCTTGTGCATGCTAAACACATGCTCTACCACTAAGCTACATCCCCAGGTCCAAAGATCCCCTCCCTCCCTCCTTCCCTCCCTCCCTCCCTTCCTTCCTTCCTTCCTTCCTTCCTTCCTTCCTTCCTTCCTTCCTTCCTTCCTTTTTCTCTTGTACAAGGGATTGAACTTAAGGGTGTTCTACCCCCTAGTTATATCCCCAGCCCTTTTTATTTTGAAACAGGGTCTGGCTAAATTGCTTAGACTGGCCTTAAACCTCTGATCCTCCTGTTTCAGCCTCCCAAGAACTGGGATTACAGATGTGTGCCACCATGCCTGGCTTCAAAGATCCACTTTTAAAAGAGGTATTTAGGGTTGTATTCTGTGATACCGCTTGGTTTTTATTCTTTCACCTAGGTTATATCACGTGTCTTGGGGGGTAACTTGCACAGGATCTCCAGGCTCTCAAGAGAGTATTCCTGATGGCTGTGCCTTTCCAAATTGAGAGAAACTTGGAAATGGCTGTTTTTCCCTCTTAGAAACTTTCCAGGCAGACCTAGTCAATGCCATTTAAGGCGGTTGGATCACTTACCATGAGCGGGAGCTCTGTCATGGATGTGTTGAGGAGCTGATCAAGAAGGTAGTTAGTGTCTTGTATGGCTATAAACATAGATACACATGCGTCGGTCTGATAGTTTGGTTTCCATTCTTTTGGGTAGATACCCAGAAGTGGTATTGCTGGATCATATGGTAGGCTCATTCCCATTCATCTGAGGATCCTCCATACTGTTTTCCAAAGTGGTTGCACTAATTTGCAATCCTACCAACAATGTATTAGGGTTCCCACTTCTCCACACCCTCGCCAGCAGTTGTTGTTGTTCATGTTTTTTATGATTACCATTCTGATTGGTGAAATCTCAAGGTAGTTTTGATTTGCATCTCTCTGATTGCTAATGATGTTGAGCATTTCCTCATACATTTATTGGCCATTTGTATTTCTTCTTTTGACAAAATCACGTCATTTGCAGGAAAATGGATGGAACTGGGAAACATTATGTTAAGTGAGATTAGTCTGTCACAAAAATTTAAAAATCGTATGTTCTCCCTAATATGCAGAAGCTAGGGAGAAAGTGGATCATAAGAAGGACTCCAGATGGAGGAGAAACCTTAGATGAGCAAAGAAGTTGACTTAACTGAAGGTGATGGGGGAGGGGAGGGAAACACCCTAAAGCACATGATGTACTTTCGCAAACATATCAAAGTCAATCACTAAACTGAATTTGAGAAGGGGGTGGGGGAGGGAATGGGGCAGGAATTGGGGAAGGGTTAAATGAGAGATGTGTGCATGTATGCCTTTACCATTTTGTACCTCACAAAGATGTATGATTACAATGCACCAATAAAAAAAAATTTCTTTTAATTAGAAAATAAAAGAAGGTATTGTCTAGCTGGGTCTGATGGCTTACACTTGTAATCTCAGTACTTGGGAGGAAGATCACAGGTTAACAGCTATTCTCAGCAACTTAGTGAGGCCCTGTTTCAAAATAAAAGAATAAAATAGTCTAGGGGTGTAGCTCTGAGGTAAAATGCCCCTGGGCTCAACTCCCAGCACCACCCCCCCAAGCGATGTCACAGACTTCGCTTCGGGGTAACCACTGTTTTCAGCTCTCTTTGCACAGGCTTTGAGATGCTAGCATACACATGATAGTGTGTGCGGTGTCGTGATTCAGACATATTCCTGAATGTGATTGTTAAGCCAGATGTGGTTGCACACACCTGTAGTCACAGTACTTGGTAGGCTGAGACAGGAGAATCTCAGGTTCAGAGCCAGCCTCAGCAACTTACAGAGACCCTGTTTCAAAATAAAAAGTGCTGGGGGTGTAACTCAGAGGTAGAATCCCCAGTACCAAAAGACAAAAGAATGTGACTGTTAAAGACCTCAGAGAAAAGGATAAAATTGGGTCTGTTGGAATGGAAGGCATTTTGACCACTCAGGTTCAAAGTCTGAGATGAGAAAAAGCTAGTTCGTGGTTATTGATGTATGCTTGGGGATCTTGAGGGGAAACCTGAGTGGACTTTTCTTAAAAAACAGAGTAAAATTTAGGGATTTTTGTTCCACACTTTAGTCACTTTAGGGGTTGCCATGAAATGTGACACAGGGTGTTATTTGTCTTGACCCTGCACAAAAAATGGTCTTACCTTGCCTAGGTAAGTCAACTTCTTTGCCCATCTAAGCTTTCTCCTTCTCCATCTGGAGTCCTTCTTATGATCCACTTTCTCCCTAGCTTCTGCATATTAGGGAGAACATACGATTTTTAAATTTTTGTGACAGACTAATCTCTTCCAGAACCTTCCAGAGGTGTAGGGTTTATTTCCTATCCTTGTCGCTTTTTTATTTATGAGTGGGTTCTTTCTCACCTGCCCATCATCATTTTATTATTCAAAGGATATGTGCAATGTGCCTACAAAAAAAAAAAAAGAAATCAAATGTATTTTTAAAGATGTTGCTTTCTCAAAATTAAATTTAAAAGTTTTTAATCTTTAAATACTTCCTTTCAAGTGGGGCATGACGGCACATGACCATAATCCCAGTACACGGGAGGCTTAGACAGGAGGATTGCAGGTTACTTAGCATTTAGTTAAATAGTAGTATACTTTATTTTCAGAAATGATGACATCTTTACATTTAATAGTGGACTTGTTCAGTTATTCCTATCATCAAAGTGGTTTGCTTTGTTTTGTCTTGCATGGCTGGGAACTAAACCCAGGGCAAGCACTCTACTACTGGGCTTCATCAAAAGCCTTCTTAATTGGTTTTGAGACAGGGTCTTGCTCAGTTTCCCAGACTGGCCTCAAACTTGCAATCCTCCTGCTTCAGTCTCCCAAGTTACTGGGATTTCAAGCATGTGCCACCAAGCCTGGTAGAACAAAGTCAAATAATAAAATAAAATGTGTCAGTAAAACTCTGCTCTTTGTTTTGCCCCATTGAGTCTCTATCAACATAGGCCAAATCAATGGCTGGTATATAAAAACAGAGGCTTTCCCCCCAAAAAAGAGTAGCCTGGGCCCTCTTTTTCTCTTTCAGAGTGGTGGTTTAGTCATGTTTGCTAGCCAAAGAATACTTTTGATTGATTATGGAAGAACACTGGAAATTGCTTACTATTTCAATCAAGAGAAAGACATGCTGTGTTGTGAAGTGGCTGAGACAATCGGTCTTCTAAGGCTTCTAATATTGGATAATTTACGTGAAAAGGAGTATTTAACATTTGTAATTTTATTTGGGCCATGGTATGTGCCAGGGAAAAGTTAATATTTGTATCTTTTGGCACAATTAGGAACAGCCACATCTCTGCTTCAGAGAGCACAATCCAATATTAACAAACAAACAAACAAAAATGGAATTCTATTCAGCAATAAAGAAGAAAACATTGTGCCATTTGCAGGAAAATGGAAGGACCTGGAGAACATGATGTTAAGTGAGATTAGCCAGTCACAGAAAGTGAAGGGTCCTATGTTTTCTCTCACATGTGGACGCTGGGGAGTAATCAGGATACAAGAGGGCTTTAGAGGGCGGAGGAGGAGCCCCACTACAGCGGTGTCAGGGGTCAAGGGGAGGGTGGTCAGGAGGGAGAGGGAGAATTAATGAAAAGAAGTACTTTCATTGACATGATGTACAATATGTGAAATTTTCAATGCCAATGTCAAGATCATGTGTAGGGGAGGGAGAGAGTGGTGAGGGAGTGTGGGGGGGAACTCGCCAATTACTGTGTGTGTATGTCCCATTCTAAACTACGTTATGATGTGAGATTACAATGCACCAATAAAAACAAAAATAACAAACAAGCAATCCCCTCCCCCCAAAAAGAGCTTTAAGACGCCAAGAAATTGAGTGTGAGCTCATCATAGGTGTCCAAAGGAAAGTGGCTTTCCCTTTCGATATTTCTTTCTACATCATATCCAGTGGCAGAATTTTCAGAAAAACAGCTGGTTTGTAAACTTAGACACAGGTAGCCTCTGTTAGAAGCTTAAAGTTAAGTCTGTACCTCGGTCTGGATTCAAAGTTTTTAGCCCAAAAGATTGTCTTTGATACTAGAGGAACATTTTTTTCCTAAGAACACCATGTGTTTTATTTATTTATCTTTTTTAGGTAATGGCTAAAGGTCACTGTAAAGTCACCCATTGCTAAGGATGCTCTTGCGTTGCAAACTGAGAGTTGATGTAATGCTTTTGCCCTGGGAATGTGCACCCCCTTCTCCTGGTCTGCTGGTAATTGCAAAATGAAAAGTGAGACTAAAAAGGCCAGTTAATAACATTACCCATATGTTTCTCTATGAGGAAAAGGAAAGATTAAGGAGAAACTATTAGATCTTAGCTGCGACCAGTCTTTATATGGGAAAAGACTAATTCTGATGGAGTAACTATATCTAAAATTAGAACTGTGGGAAAAGGATTATATGCAACAAAATGCAAAAGATTAATGTGGAAGCTTGATACCCAAGGATTGGATGCCTTTAAAATATTAATCTACATCAGACATATTTGCACAGTCCCATGTACCAGTAACGGAAGAGAAAAACAAGAATGATATCAGTGCAGCTGAAGGTTCTGTTAATTTTTCTTTGGTTAATAAGTACTTTTGCAAGACACCATCTAGCTTGGCATGCAGCTTTCTGTATATGGTATCAGTAGTAACCTGTAATTTAATACTGCTCATTACTCATTAGGAGAAGCTCTCAGAGGCACATCGTAGATGTCACACTCTGGTTAGCTTTTCACCTCGGCAGACAAACTAGATTGTGATTGGAGGTCTCTCTTCAATCCCACAATAATTATTAATTTACCTCTCTGGAGTAGCTAAGAGTAGTTCAGTTGACTCGAGAGAGAAAGGGAGAGATGTTTGACCACAGAAGAGCACCTGTTTCCAAATGCATCGTGTCCCAAAGTGTCTCTGAAGAGGCAGTATGGAGGAAGTCTGTGCTGACTCCATGTAGGGACACTCACTGGTCCACTGGTGCATATCCAAAAATGAAACTCTCCGGGAAGGCATCAAATTAGTGCAGTGAAATTCATGTCTACCTCATAGAAGGCAAATGGCTGAATCCAAGTGCCACTCACGCTGTCCAAAATGAGTGTACAAATGGCTACAGTATCTATTAAGATTATTGATCACAATAATGTGTGTGTGTGTGTGTGTGTGTGTGTGTGTGTGTGTGTGTGTAACTGGAGATGGAACCCAGGGACACTCTACCACTGATCTATATTCCCAGCCCTTTTCATTTTTATTTTACTTTTTTAAATTTTGAGGCAGGGTCTCACCGAGTTGCACAGGCTGGCCTCTAGCCTACAATCTTCCTGTCTCAGCCTTCCAAGTACTGGGATTACAGGCATGCACTACTGGCACCTGGTTAGTAATACCAGTTAGTACTAGCTGGGCGGGGTGGCACACGCTTATAATCCCAGTACTTGGGAGGCTGAGACCGGAGGATCGCAGGTTCATGGCCAGCCTCAGCGACTTATGAGACCCTCTGCAACTTAGTGAGACCCTGTTTCAAAATAAAGAATAAGATAAGGCTGGGGGTGTAACTCAGAGGTAGAATGCCCCTGGGTTTAATCCCCGTACTGCACGTGTGTACACACACACACACACACACACAGAGTTAGTATGGTCTCTAGAAATTATTCTGTAGCAGAAAACAGAAATAACTTTTTCTCTCAAGTGAAGTTAGAGATAAGGACAAAATCTGGAGGTTGACCTGATCAGGGTGGATTTTGAAAACATCTTTATGCCACACCTAACTTTTGCCTACAGTGCTGTGGGCAATGCTATCACAGACTTTTCTGTTTACATTATGTTTTTATGTTTTTGTTGTTGTTTTGGTGGTTTGGGGGATTGGACCCAGGGGTGTTTTACCTCTGAGCCACACCCCCAGCCCTTTTTAAATTTTTTTTTTTTTTCAATTTGAAACATGGTCTCACTAAGTTGACAAGGCCCTTGCTGAGTTGCTGAGGCTGGCCCTGAATCTGCAATCCTCCTATCTCAGCCTCTCAAGTACTGAGATCTCAGGTGTGCCCCACCAGGCCTGGGGTATAGCTCAGTAGTAAAGCACATACTTAGCATGGGTAAGGCCCTCAGCCCAATCCCCAGCTTCAAAATGAAGGAATATATCATTAAAAAGTAATGGGAGCCGGGCATGGTGGCGCACGCTTGTAATCCCAGCATTTGGGAGGCGGAGACCGGAGGGTCCGGGTTCGCTGCCAGCCTCAGCTACCTAGTGAAGCCCTCCGCAACTTAGTGAGACCCAGTTTCAAAATAAAGAATAAAAAATAGGGCTGGGGGTGTAGCTCAGAAGTAGAATGCCCCTGGGTTCAATCCCCAGTACCGCAAAAAAAAAAAAAAAAAGTCAAATGGGTATTAAACTACTTTTAATTGAGGCTACTGCTGACTATCACTCCTTCACTAACAAGTCTACATTATTTTCCAAATCTTTTGTCAAAAATTAATTTTAGGGGATGGGAAGAGAAAGAGAGAGGGAGATGCCGGAAATAAAATTAACCAAAATTATGTTAAGTCCATATACACACATGTCAGTGAATCCCGCTGCTGTGTGACGGTCCGAGGCCGTGTACGGGAGCCTGGCGGGGAAGGAATCCGATCACCGTGGGTTCCCGGGTGGGAAGTGGCTCTTATGTATGTTGTTTTTGGAACTAGAAAGAGTGTTAGTCTCTCTTTACCTGCTACAGCTTGTTCATGTCCAGTGGACTGTAATATAAATATTGACCAGAGGAAGGAATCAGAGCTTCCAGAGGGGCTATAGACTCCTCTCGTTTTTTCACACTGGAATGTAGTGAAGGTCCTGCAAAGGTAGTCAAGGTCCTGGTTCTACCTGATCTCGCGTGTTAGGTGTTTTTTCACTAGCTAATAACTCGTATGACACTTAACCCATACCAGACACTTGTGTTAAGCATTTTACGTGGAGTAACTCATTTGATCTTCAAAGCACCTCAGTGAGTAGGCATGTTTACAGCTAAGGGAACTGAGGCACAGAGAGGCAAGGTGACTTGACCGAGGTCGTATAGCTAGGAAGTGGCAGATTCTGGCTTGAACCCAGCAAGTCTGGTTCCAGAGTCTGTCTCATGACTCTTGTTGTTGTTATCATTATTATTTCATGTGTGTGTGGTTCTGGGGATCAGACCCAGGGCCACACTCATGGGAGGCAGGTGCTCTACCATTGACCTACATCGCCAGACCATTTCTTCAGAAGGCTTAAACACAGTAGGAAAAGAAAAAAAAACCAACACCTTAACTGTTTTGACTTATGGGTCGTAGCTGGTGTCAGAGAGAACATCTTTTGTGGCGATTGTTTAGCAATGGATTCTGGACAAATGATCGCTATTAGATGTCATGATTCTCATTTTAGAACATTAAAGCATTGAAGTTCATGTGTTATTTCAGGGTTTCATTTCTTTTTTTTTGGCGGTACTGGGGATTGAACTCAGGGGCATTCTACCTCCAACCTACACCCCCAGCCCTATTTTTTATTCTTTATTTTGAAACCGAGTCTCACTAAGTTGCGGAGTGCCTCACTAGGTAGCTGAGGCTGGCCGCGAACCTGGATCCTCCGGTCTCAGCCTCCCAAATGCTGGGATTACAAGCGTGTGCCACCACGCCCGGCTAGGGTTTTATTTCTTTTGGAGACCTTGGAAATACATATACACAAATTACCCTAGAATTACTAGATAAAATTCTCTTCCTTTTTTTTTTTTGCAGTACTGGGGATTGAACTCAGGGGTGTTCTACCTTCAAGCTATACCCCCAGCCCTATTTTTTATTATTTATTTTGAAACCGGGTTTCATTAAGTTGTGGAGTGCCTCACTAGGTAATTGAGGCTGGCAGCAAACCCGGATCCTCTGGTCTCAGCCTCCCAAATGCTGGGATTACAAGCGTGCGCCACCATGCCCAGCTAAAATTCTCTTCTTTAATCTGAACTATTGAGCTCTGATTTTATGTAATGTCCTTGGAGAACCAGTTCTGCTCCTTTGATGACCTCAGGCTTTTGGAACTTTATTAAAAATATAGCTATAATTTAAGAAACTTTTAATTCGTATTTTTGTGGAACTTGGGAAGGTGGTATCAGATTAGACCAGTTCCTTTACTATTTATAATTTTGATGTTTAAAAAAAATTTTGTTTAGATAAAACCATGTTTCCCAAAGGTTATCTGATTTGGAATACCTTGCTTTGTCATTAGTGAAATGTCTTAGAGGAATATTCTGCAACTCATACTTTTTAAGCTTTGTATTTGGAGCATGCATAGAAATATAAAACTGCATTTAACTTTAGTTTTAGCAGTTAGATTTTTATGTGGTCAGCAGCTCCCAGTAAAAGTGTGAACGTAGACACACATTCTCTCCCCATCCCTTTCCTCCTTCCTCCCCTCGCAGAAGGGTTTTGCTGTGTTGTCTGGGCTGGTCTGGAACTCCTGGGCTCAATGGATCTTCCTGCCTCAGCCTTCTGAGTAGCTTGTATTACAGGCATACACAGAATGCCTGGCTTAAACACACCTTTTAAAAGTCTTATTCAAGAGACAATTGACAGCATTTATTTGGAAGTTCAGGGGATATATTTAGATCAATGCAATTAAGAACCCCAAACATTTGCTTTTGAGTTGTAACAAATAAGGTATAAGCCAGGGGTCATCCCCATAATTAGGATTTTTGCTTGTATTAAGACCCTAAACATCATCACACATCACATTAAGAATAAAAAGATCTCTACTTTGAGAATAAAATGTAGAACTTTTTTTTTTTTTTGGCTCAGGAAGAGGAAATAGAGCCCTCCCTTTCTTTTATTCTGCCCAGGAAAAGCCTGGAATTCAGTACACACTGCTGGCCGAGGAGCTGCCCAGAAGCCCAGGAGCCCAGGTGGCCGGTACAGCCACTCTCTGCGGCATCTGTTAAAGTGCCCGAGCTGTCCGAAAAATCTCACCTGCCAGGGGAGACGGGATCCAAAGGCCTAGTTCTTGGTCATTATTTGTAATCCCTAGACACTGGGTTATGAGCTAAGTGTTACTGATTCAGTTTGGTTGACTGTATTTAGCTTCCTTAAAACCTGCTGCAGTTTCAGTTGAGTAAAGCATGATGCATTTCCTGCCCGGCAGGGTAGAAACCGGCTCCAGTGGTTTAGTCTGCAAGTGACCAGAACTGCCCACGGCCGAGAGGTGGGGGAAGGCAGCCTTTGGGGCTGGGGCTGGAGTGGCAGTTTCTAAGGTGGCTCCTGTTTTCATTTGGGTTCTTTGTCCGCCTCCTGGTCCTTGTATTGAAGTAGAATAGACACTCTTGGTTTCTTTCGGGTGCGAGCAGTCATCCTGAACCGCAAGAGCAACGTTCTCTGTGGAGGCGGCTTCCTCAGGAGACCACATGGCAATGCTTCCGGCTGGTCTTCAGGAAGGAACCTCTTGAATAGGGGCTGATCCTCTGGGGGCCGTCCATGTAGGAGCTGTTTTGTTTTTATTATTTTGTTTTATTTATTTTTGGTACTGGGGATTGAACCCAGGGGCATTCTACCTCTGAGCTACACACCTAGCCTGTTTTATTTTATTTTTTTTTGTTTGAAACAAGATCTCACTAAATTGCTTTTTAGTCTCACTAAGTTGCTGAGGCCAGTCTTGAACTGGCAATCCTCCTGTCTCAGCCTCCCACATACTGAGATTACAAGTGTGTGCCAGCACGTCTGGCAGGATACAGTTGTTTTGAATGCATGAAATAAAGGAACAAAATTCAGAATTCTGAAAGTGTAATATAACTTGATTAACTCAAGTGTGGAGATTCAGAATCTGTCAAATTATAACATGGCTTTTTACTTCGCATGAAAGAGTATCAGTAAACAAAAACAAGCGTAGGGTAGGATATTTAACCTAGTCAACAAAATAAACTGCTTTTATTTGGAATCATCTTTTAGAAAAACAAGAAAACAGTAAAATTATTGCAAGTAAAATCACCAAAGATGTGTGTGTGTGTGTGTGTGTGTGTGTGTGTGTGTGTGTGTGTGTGTGAGAGAGAGAGAGAGAGAGAGAGAGAGAGAGAGAGAGAGAGAGAGAAACAGAGCTTAGAGAGATTGGGCATTGAACTCAGAACTCAGAGGCATTTTACCACTAAACTACCCACCCCCTAGCCTTACTTATTTTCTTTATTTTGAAACAGAATCTTGTTAAATTGCCCAGGTTGGTCTCAAACCTGCTGTCATCCTGTCTCAGTCTCCCAAAGTCAAAGTAAAGCTCTTTAAAAATGTACCTTAACAAATATTTGTAGTTCATATAACACTTCAATGTCACCTTACCATCAATTTGTTTGAGTTAATAAATACCTTCGATATTTAACTTGACACCAAGGTGTCCAGAGACCTGTGTATTGGGTGGGAAAACCATTTATATTCAAATGTAAAATTCAAAAGAATAATTTTTGCATTATGAAAAGAGTCTAAATTTCATAAAATCTTCACTTTAATATTCATCTAACGGCAAGATTTCTCCATTAAAAAATGTCTTCAGTCTTTCAGAAACGTTCATTTGCATAGATTGAATACGTTCACTTAGTGCCCTGCATGTACCAATTCTCAATTCCATCTCAAGGTCCTGGTGTAAGTGCCCTGAGCTGTCTGGAAGTGAACTTACACGATCCCGCCTAAGTCGCTCACTGGCATCTGAACATCCCTGTGTTCCTGGGGTCTGTCTGAAGAGACAGTCACTTCCCACAGCCGTCCCTGTCTTTTGAACTTACTCGCTGACTCGTGTCATTGTAGATGAAAACATTTACAGTTGGTATAATTTGCATTCCAAGTAAATATTATAATATACATTTTATAGCTTTGCATACCTTACTTGTCTGTGAATTGCTTCATAGACAGTAGTTTTTGTTTTCTAGCCATAGTTTTATTTTAAAAGTGAAATTTGAGAGGGCAAGCATTTGTGTTAATTGAGAGTGAACATTAGTTTCAGGAAGAAAAACACATACTTTAAATCTTAAAAATAAAATGTATTGTTATGGGCTTGGAATAACTTTGAAGTAGTGCTAACTCATGTGGAAGTCTTTGTGATAAAATCTTTGAGTAGAAAGGTAATGAACTGAAAAAAATCATTTCACATATGTATATAGGACAAATGTTTAACAAAATTTCAGCAGCATAATTAGTACATTGAATCAAAATGAGACTTCAGGTGTCTTGTCCCTGTGCAATGTTATGACTCTGTAGAATACAAGTTTGGAGCTTTTTATTTAAATAGGACAATTTGTTTATGAGTTGTATAAAGTAACAGTATATATCCACTGTTAAAAATCTTAGTGCAGAAGAATTGAGACAACTGGAAATTGTACACTTACTGAAGATTTGATGGCATTAGGCATAATTATTAAATAATTTTAGATGAAATAATGGTATTGTGGTTATATTTTTGAAAGAAGAAACCATACTTTTTTTTTTTTTTTTTTGGCTAAACCTGGGGGGAACAGCATTCTACCTCCAGCCTTATGTTATTTTTTATTTTGAAACAGGGTCTTGCTAAGTTGCTGAGGCTGATCTGGAAACTAGTCCTCCTGTCTCAGCCTCCCAGGTACTGGAATTACAGATGTGTGCCACCTGGTACACCATAGGTTCTAAAGATATATTCTGTAGTATTTAGAGATATGATACAATGACTGGAATTTGCTTTAGTATAATATGGGAGGAGAAAGTAGGTATGAAATATGGATGAAACTGGATAGGCTTGAGGTGAAGCTGGGTAATAGTGGTTTATACGTTATTCCCACTATGTTGGTATATTTGACATTTTCAATAATAAAAGTTAAAAAAAAAAAAGAAAACACACACATTCACAAAACTTATTGAGTAGAATACATCGATATTTTTCCCAAGGATAGTTAAGGAGGATTTCAAGGGAAGGAAGTGCCTAAAAATATCAGCGGTTTGATTGCATTGCAATTAGGTACAGCTATATACAGCTACATGATTTTAAAACCCAATAATATTGTAGTTTTCTTGTAATTAAGATAAGCCTCTGCTTAGGTGAAAAGAAAAGAAAAAAAAAAGCAGTCTCCATTTTGACAACAGTCTTTAATTCAGCAAACAGTTCCTTAAAGCCCATCTGCCAGGTACTGTAGACATTGTCGGAAATTCAAAGAAAAACACAGATGCAGGCTGTGTACTAAAGCTGCTGGTGAGAGTTCTCTACCATATTCCACAGCAGGATGTGATACACACTCGACAGGACGAGCTCTAGTACTAACATGATACACACTCAACAGGACGAGCTCTAGTAGACTTATGTGATACCCACTCAACCGGACGAGCTCTAGTACTTACATGATACCCACTCAACAGGGCGAGCTCTAGTAGACTTACGTGATACCCACTCAGCAGTACACGCTCTAGTAGACTTACGTGATACTCAACAGGACGAGCTCTAGTAGACTTACGTGATACGCACTCAACAGGATGAGCTCTAGTAGACTTACATGATACTCAACAGGACGAGCTCTAGTAGACTTACGTGATACCCACTCAGCAGTACGTGCTCTAGTAGACTTACAGACAAGTATTATGGGATCGCAGAGGCTGGGGTGATTCGGTTCTGCTCTGGTAGGACAGAGGGGTAGGTTAGGGAGTTGTTACCTGGTCTGGATCTTGAGGAAAGAATAGGACTCTTCTAGCAGAGATGGGGAAAACCATGACAGGCTTGGGGATCTGTACGGTTTACAGCACAGAAGGGAGACTGTGAGCTCAGCAAGCAGTTTCTGGGTCCAGCGACTGTGGGGTAAAACGGTGGGAGCAGATATAAGAACATGAAGGTAAAGTCCAAAATGCAAGCCTCCCCCTGCCTGAGGGCAGTGTACTTACACCTGGGAGTCTGAGCTAGAGGGTCCAGCATCAGGCTGCACCTGTGACTTGGGATAGTGTGTGTCACCCGTGTTTGAAGTGAGGGGTCCCGGGGTCCTCGCCGTAGCATTGCTTCACTCAGGTGGGCAGACTGACTTGCAAACAGACAGCCTTTGAGTCCCTACTGCTGGGCTGATGGGATCACTCCAGGCTTTTGTGGGAGTTCTGCTTTCTTTGCTACTTATATTGAAAGAGAGTGATTGGGTGTGAAGCCCACTGAGGAGGGAGACCCTGGGTATTATTTACTGGAGTACAATCGGGAAGGTCTGACTCTCCCAGGCAGTGGAAGGACTGTCTGACTGGCTCCACTGAAGAAGTGCTGGACCTTTTTCCTCTGCTGGACCTTGGGACCCATGACAGGAAGCTGGACTCCTTCTAAGTGGAGGTGGACTTTGAGCAGAAGGCAAGTGAATCTTGAATTTCAGTCCCATCACTTGCACACTGAGAGGCCCTAGAAATTTCTCTATAGCCATGCTATGCTTCTTATTAGTAATTTTTTTCCTAAAGGATAAACTGTTTTAGGCTCTAAATCTTAAGACACCCTTTGTTTCTGAGCATCACATGAAAACTTCTCCATGCTTTATTTTGTTGCTGTTCTTCTGAAGAGAACAGATAACAATATTTTCTCCCTCACACATTAACCACAGGCTACTATGCAGTTATATGTAAAATAGAGCCAGATGCTCGTTTGCAGGCAAGTTAGGTGTGATAAGTAATTTGATTCTGACACAAGAGCGGAAGGAACCCACACCTCTCAGGTGAACTCAACTGGTTCTGAAAAGAATCTTTGCTAAGCTTGCCGGTGTCCAGGGCAGACTGGAGGCCAGGATTGTCTCATCTCCACCATCTTGACTATTGCTTTGGAACTCTGGTCTCTGTCTTTTTACTTTCCTCCTCTCTGACCTTTCCTGGCCCAGCTGTGTGGCCAGAAGCAAAGCCGGTTTGGATATTCCTGGAAGTGAGCTCACAAAGCAGGCTGGACTTGTTGGTTGCTTCCTACAAACTGGCCAGTGTTATTTCCATTCTATGCTGAACAATCTATACTTGTATTTTATTTGCATCCGTGAGTGTATTTCCATCATAGTCTTAGAAAGCATCCGGCCAACATACTATCTTTAAAAACACAGAACATACTTGCAGAAATGGCTACCTTCCTGGGCAAAGGCAGGAAAAGTACAATATAGACCAGGAATATCTATCCTGATGAGCCAGAAAGTAGAGGAAATTCTAAAAGAATCAGAATGACAGGGGCCATATTGATGGTCTCCCACTGGCCAAATTGGGTGAATTTCCCTATCATAGTAGAAATCGTAGTGGATTATAACCAATTGAATAAAATATGAATATATCTGAATTTATACTGATATAGAAATTGATCAGATAAACAAATAGACGGAGCAAAAGCTCTCATTTAGAGACAACTAGTAAGTATAAAGGAATGGTGAAGTTATAAAATCATCAGTGTGTGCTGAGACTGGAAAGTGAACATTTGTTGAGGAACAGAGTATTTACATAGTCTCAGAATATCTACCCACAAATTACATATTAGTTACAAAGGCAGATGTAATAGCTCTATCGCAGAGAAATGTGGAGGAATCTCTTTAGCCAAATGGTCTGAGTTAATACTGCCAATCTAGAAATGGGCCAACGTCATATGCTTTTGATAACAAGCACTGAGCAGGGCACAGCATTCTGACCTAGATCTAATTGTGACAAAACACTGGACAAACCCAAACTGAGGGTCATTCTATAAAGGAATAGGCCTGTAGTCTTCAAAAATGTCAATATCAAGAAGACAAAGAACTACTCAAGAGGGTAAGGATGAGGGACTGGGGTGCATAAATAGCAGGTTGAAAGAAGAGGACAAATTCTATCCATCATGGGAGCCCCTGACTTCCTTAAAAGGAGGTTCTTGAGCCATTTTCCGAGGTTTGCTCTTCAAATGAGGTGGTAGAATGGAGAAAATCCTTTAAAGGTCAGGATTATGGAAAGCTGAGAGAGGAAGATCACAGCTTTTAGGCCAGCCTCAGCAACTTTGTGAGATGCTTAGTGATTTAGTGAGGTCCTGTTTCAAAATTAAAAAGAAATGGGGCGGGGTGCTGGGAGTGGAGCTTGGAATGCCCCTGGATTCAATTGACAGTACCAAAAAAAGAACAGTAAGAAAAAAAGATCGCAGAAGACCAACACAAGTTGGGTCTTCTCTTACAGTGCAGAGTAACAGATAGGAAATACCTTCACCAATGGCAACTTGAGTTTTCCGGCTGAATTTTATCAAAATGTATATGTTTATCTAGCCCTTATTATTTAAATGGTGCTTATCAAAATCTACTAAAAGAGAGAGGGAACAAATATAGGAGAAAGATGTAAAATCCTGATACTTACCACAGACATGTGTAAGTGTTAAAATTGATCGAATTGACTATAATGTTCTAGCCATTCCAACTGGAGCTTACTGAATACCCAGCACGTTTGAGAACATCTGTATCTACGATGTCCCATAGAAAATGATGCAAACGGTTGAGTTTTTCCATCAGTAGGCTCAGCCTCACTTTCATCTCATATTGTTTTTTTCTGGCCTCCGCTGAGGACTGCTAATGAACATCAAGGTGGCCGAGTGATCAAGATGAAGACCAAAAGGTCTGGCCACCAACTAGCAAATAGAGTGGCTGTGTTACAGAGGCCAGTGACTAATGAGAACTTCCATGCTGTTTGTATAATATATATAATGTCATGCTTAATACCATTTAGCCCAGGTAATATCAGTTCGTAACTATAATGTTTTGACAGCTGGGTAAATGTTATGGCTATGATTTTTAGAATTTAGCCATAAATAAAACATTTCAGGCACATTCTGACAGGTACGTAAATACTAATCTAAGCATTCATTATTTGTACTTAAAAATTGCATTACTTTTGTTTTTTTATGGACTGGTATTTATTCCATCATATAAAATTGCTTATTTTTTCTTAATAGGAGTACTTTATGTTAGCCACAAAGCTAGGTACCACTTCCTATAACTTTCTGGGTAAAGAGTAGAGAAGGGGCATGATTTTATTTCTATGAACATGACCAAAGTTAAAGAAGGGGAGAGCGGTCTTACCAAGTTTCAGCTGCCTGCGCCCAAAGCATTATCTTTCTCTGTACCTTTTTATCTTTTTTTTTTTTTTCCTCTCTTGCTCTGCAAGTTCATGTGACTTTTAATGCTGCCTTTAAATGTAATTACTCTTTCCTGTAAGTGCTCTTCTTCAGGAGGTTTTTCCACAAAAGTGTTTGCTGGTCAAAGTTCACTTTTTAATAATGAACGAAAGAGGCTCTTCTAAAGGCAGGGTTGTACCCACCACCATGAATATGCAGTACAGAATGCAAAAGTCGAACAGACACTATCCATTTTTTTTTAAATTAGGGTGTGAAGCAAAGGGGTGAAGAGTATTGAGGGAAATGACTGGAGGCAGGGCATTCACGTGGAAGGTCTCTGCTCGGCCCTCATTTCCGCTGGTGTGAGTGGTTGTGCTGTTCAGTGTCACCTGGCCTGCTGTATCCTATCCTGGGGGATCATGATCCCTGCATGGGCTAGGCTGGTAGTAATGACCTACCTTCCAGAACATGCCACAGTTGAGAAATTTTACTCTCTAATTTCCTGATCCAGATTTTTTAAAATCTTAAGGTATAATCAGTGGACTAGAGTTGTGTAGGAAGCCCTCTCTGTCTCCATCCAGCGCGTCCCTTGGCTGTAAAGGGACAGTTCATGCACAGTCCGCTGCATTTATACCAGTCACAGCCTCCTTCTTCTCCCCTCCTCCCCCCTTTCCACTTAAGGTTTCTTTGAGTTTTTGCAAAGCAGCCATGTGAGAGGAATAAAATAATTTTGAAGAGCATTATATGGTGGGAATTTTGACAATGAGTGGAAGATGGTAATTACTCTCTTCCATTAGACTCAGTGGCTTTGGACAGATAAGCTGTATTGAAACGTGTGACCAGGGCATGGGATCATGGATTGTCTTTCACTGTTGTCATGGCGACAGTGATGCAGGTGGCCTATAACTGCCGGGCTGTCAGATCTTATACATCAAACTGGTGCTAAGTGAAAATATGTTAGAGGCATTGGGGAAAAAATTGCCAGCAGTGTTTATAGGATCAGCTGGAGAAAAGCTAGGCTAGTTGAAGAAAAGATTTCCGTTAAAAGCTCTAGGTGATTCTGAGGAAGTCAGAGTTTTTACTTTTTATTAATAAGATGAAAGCAGACTATTAAAAGAAAAAAAATATGGTTTCTGGAAGTCGCAGGGCTGTCTGTGTACACGTAATTAACACAATGCCTTTCTGTTTCCCCCTTGAGCTAAGGTGATAAGGTATTGGCTTCCAAAGAGGCAGGGAGACACCCTGAGATCCAGAAGCTTGGCTTGGGGATTAGGTGCCGGTTGTGCACACCAAAGAGGTTTGAGACCTTCATTTGGCAGACAGCATCACTGAATTTTTGCTAGTTAGAAGTGGCAAGAAGTCATTATTGTAAAATTCTAATAGAGCACTTGAAGGATTATATAGATAGTTATACTCTGCCATGCATACTGCATTACCTCTATTGGAATGCAGGAGGTTACATTCAACTGTGGAGGGATCGCTCTTTGTCAAGCACAGTTACTGCACCTCCCCTTTCCTCTTCATTTTTTCTTCTGCTTTCTTCTCAGCCTCTTCATTCTTTCTTTAAAAAATTGGTGGATGTCTTGAACTGAAACCCTGAGATGTTCAGAAACCACATGTATAATAACTTGTATGTGTGTGTGATTATGTAGTTCCTTGTTCCAGAAAGTTGAAACTAGCTTTATAATTCTCATGCAACCATGCCATCTTGGCAACTAGGAAGAAGAAACGTGTCTATGTTTCTGTCTCCATGTTCTATTTGAGAGAAAAAGAAAGACCAGAACATTCAAAAGGAAGTCTTCCTGGATAGAACCCTCTGTTCACTGTAGAGTAATGCGGAATGATGAGGCGGTGGACACTTCCGGTGGGTCCCAGTGAGGTGGTGGGCACTTCCGGTGGGTCCCAGTGAAGCAGTGGCACCACTTCTGACGTTCCGCTTGCCGTACCTTCTTTGGCACATTCCTCAGTATTCAAGCCCCAGTTCACAGGAGAAGCTGGGATTACCCTGATATCCCACTGGCATGTCATTCACCGACCAACCCAAGTAGTTGGGATTCAGTTTAATCCAACACATGTGTTTTGACCGTGGATGAAATGGTAGGTATTTGGGTTGGTCCTGGTAGAAGGAAGTAGTCTCAAAATTGTTGAGCGCTGGCTGAGCATGTGCTGGTAATTAAGTCGTTTAGTGTTCATCATAATCCTGAAAAATAGGTACATCACTATCATTTTTGTAGATAAGGACTTTGACAAAAACACCATGCCTGACTCAGACTCTGGGTTTTTTGTTTGTTTTTGTTTTTTTCCCTCCCTGTGGTTTCAAAGGATGTACAAGACCAGTCTTGCCTTTAAGAAGCTCATAGGTTGTGTGTGTGTGTGTGTGTGTGTGTGTGTGTGTGTGTGTGTGTGTGTATGTGTGGTATGTTACTGGGGATTCGACCCAGGGGCATTCTACCTCTAAGCTGTACGCCCAGCTCTTTTTATCTTTGGTCTTGAAACAGGCTCTCCCTAGGTTGCTAACCAGCTCCATTAGTTGCTGAGGTTGTCCTTGAACCTGCAATCCTCCCATCTCAGCCCCCCAAGTACTAGGATTACAGGCATGCACCACCACAACAGGAAAGGAGCTCACAGTTTTGTGGAAGAGCCAAGGAAGCTCTTAATAACTACAATACAGATGTTAAGTGCTGCAATAGACATAGGAATACAAAGCAGGAAAGAAGTAGCTCCCCAGAGGAGCTCATGGCAGAGCTGGTTATTAAAGAATGAATGGATAATTTGAAGGTAGATGAAGAAGAAAGGGAAATCCAGCTTAGCAGACACCATGAGTAAAGACATAAACGAATGAGCGCAAGGCAGCACGGCATATTCTGGAACGGTACGTGTGCACTCACATGCGTGTTAGGCTGGGGGAGCGGGGGGAGGGCACGGTGTACGAACTGATTACCCAGAGCTTGCATAGATAAACCCATAAGTCAAGTTTATTTGTTCATTCGTTCCTTCCTTCCTTCTTTCTTTTATGGTATTGGAGGTTGAAGCCAGGGACGCCTCTGAGCTATGACCCTAGCTCTTTTTATTTTTTATTTGGAGACAGGGTCTTGCTAAGTTGCTGAGGCTAGTCTTAACCTGTGATTCTCCTGTCTCGGCCTCCCAAGTACTGGGATCACAGGCATGTGCTTGTGCCTAGCTTTAGCCCAGCATGTTTGTTGTGTATATGTTTGTAGTTACTGCCTCTCAGTCCTTATAAGCTAGAGGTTGTTGGTATGCATCTAGGTTTTGTTTTTTTTACATTTATGTTTTTCCCTTGGTGCCTTCTCCTTTCACAGAATATGTATTTCCCTCACCCCACCATTGCCTCTTTTCCATTGTTCTGGCCAAAGGCTGGCTTCTTCTACCTAAAGAAGCATTTTTTCATCCATAGTCTGTGAGATCCTAAAGACAAGGAAATATTAGGTAGACCAGCTGAAGAGACTGGTAACCCGTCAGTCCCAGACATATTCTTTAAAAAATAAGGCTGAGGAAGATTTATACCTTTAAAGAACTCCATGGTAACGGTTCTTCAGCTTTAAGCCTTTATCTCTGAATAAAAATTAGACTCAGAGCCGGGTGTGATGGTGCACACCTGTAATCCAGTACTGGGGAGGCTGAGACAGGAGGATAGCAGATTCCAGACCATCCTCAGCAACTTAGCATTACTTTCAGCAATCCAGGGAGATCCTGTTTCAAAAACAAAAATAAAAAGAAGGGCTGGGGGTGTAGCTCGAAGGTGGAATGCCTCTGGGTCAATCCCCAGTACCCAGTACCCTACACACACAATTAGACTCCAATTTCATCTCTGTGCTAACTGCTACCCGGTGTGTCTTCATCACATGGGTTATGGACGTAAGGGAGACTGGTCATTCATCCTCCATTTGGGAATGTTCGTATGTGGTCTGCGGTTTATTTTCTTGTTTCATAAAGGCACCACTCTTTGTAAACCTCCTTTCTTGTTAGCAGGTTTTATTCCAGGAATGAATCACAGGCTTTTGCTAAACTTTGCCTAGTTTAGACCAAAAAAGAAAAGTCGTGCACTGCTCTCCAACTGTGATTGGCTGCCAGCACTTTACAAATATCCCAGGCAGTTATAATCCCAACAATTAAGAAAAAGGCACACATTAAAGGCATTCCAAGTGATGGAATCAGTGTTGGTGTCCCTTGGTCTCCATGCTTCGCTAAACTACAAACATTCAGAGGTTTTTGGAAATGCTGATTGATTGATTAACTTTGGAGGTAATGAAACCAGAGTTAAGGTCACACTTGCATAAGAGAGGTCCTTCTTGACTTTTATGTTTCACTGGTCTGGGGTATGCTTTTGTGCACATGGACCCACACGTTTCCTTCTGATGGGTTGATACTTCTAAAGCTAGTGGCATGTAGTATAGCAATTTATCTTGTAAGGAAATTTATTCAGGAGAGCTGTAAATCCATTGCCCACAACTGGAGTTTACTTATGAGGGTTAAGTTCAATTAAAAGGAAAAGAATATTTCTGTGATGGCCAGAGCTGAGAAGGATTAGTCAACTCACCCTCGCCTCCAAGCAGGGAATGTCTAATCAAAGAAAGACTTTCGGAAAAACAGGAAATGGAAAATTAATTTGATCCTTCTCTTCTGCCAATCTTTTTCCATGTCTCAGGAGGCAGGAGGGAGCCTCCCCCCACCTTTTTTTTTTTTTTTTTTTTTTTTAAAGAAAAGTCACTTTTTAGCAAGAAATATGCTGCAATGAAAGTGGCAGTAGTTCCTTCATTGTAGGAATGACTGTCCCTGTCGTGGTGCAGCATGATGCAAGGTGACGGGATTATTAAAGAGTTTTCAAAGTAGGATTAGAAGCATCAAGGTGGAAAAACCCTGCTAGCTCATTATAAAGCTTTTTATGAATCGGGAAAACCGTAACCATTTCATATTCAGTTATACTCCTTCAGGGATAGAAAGGTGTTCTGGGTGTTTCTTTGGGGGATCACACTCTGGAATCCCAGGCTTCCAGCATCGGAGCCAGGGACTCCATCTCTCCATTGACGTGCGGTTGACCAGGCCGAGGGAGAGGATTTGGATTTTTTTCCCCTCTGTGTTTCTCACAAGCAACTTCCCAGAGTTATAGGCTCCCTTATTAATTTGTCAATGAAACTATTTAAACAGGCAGCTGTTCCTTACACTTTATCAATACTAGGCTTTGTAAACAAGAAAAATGAATGTGATCTAACTCGAAAGTGGCCTGCGGGGAACAGTTCTGTTTTGTCAGACAGAGGAAGGGCTGACCCGTTGCATTTTTTCGGGTTCAATTCTGACTATTCGTTCTGCAAGGTGCTAAGAGACTCTGCAAGGGCCCTTGACTCTCACTTTGCACTCTGAGCAAGCAGAGCAGGAGAGAGAGAGAGTTGATGAGAATTTGAAATGGAGCCTGAGGCTCAGGCCATGATAGTCAAGCTTCTCAGGAAACCCTTGGCTCCAGCCCTGGTTAATTCTGCTCCATGATGGTGTTGGCCACCATTTTAAAGGGCCTCTTCTCAGGTTTAACTAACATGCCCTGTGCAAGGATGTGCAGAAGCAGAAAAGGACTTTGTTTTACACAGTGCCTTTTCCATGGTAGGGACACATGGTTTCCTCAGGTGGAAGGGATCACCCGCTGGTGATGGCTTTGAAGACAGTGGAGGGACTCCGTGTGGTCACCTTCGTTGAGCTCCAGAATGAAGACGCCTTGAGTACTTACAGAGTCATCCTCTGTCCTCTGCTCCCACTCAGAAAGCTGAGGGAGAAAAGCTGAGAAGACTTTGAATTAATTCTCAAATAAAGGACAGTGCCACCAACAGTCTACTAAAATATACACACTAAAATACATGAGTGTCATTTTAATTCTCTTCAGTTGGTTAAGGAAAAAAAGAGAGAGAGAGAGAGAGAACCAGGCATGATGCATATGCCTGTAATCCCAGTACTTGGGAGGCTGAGATAGGAGAATTGCAAGTTCGAGGCCAACCTCAGAAATAGTAGCAAGACTTTCAGCAACATAGGGAGACCCTGTTTCAAAATTTAAAAAATAAAAAGGATTGGGGAGTGCAGCTCAGAGGTAGAATGCCCCTGCAAACACACACACACACACACACACACACACACACACACACACACACTCCCTAGTACCACAAATTTTTTTAAAAGGAAGAAGATTTTATAATAATGTCTTTATTCATGTATTTAAGGTACTATTTTTGTTTATTTGTTTGTTTGTGGCACTGGGGATTGAACCCAGGGGCTTTCTATTTCTGAGCTGCATCACTAGCCCTATTTTATTTTGAAACCAGACTTTACTAAGTTGGTGAGGGCCTCACTAAGTTTCTGAGTCTGTCCTCAAACCTGTGATCCTCCTGTCTCAGCCTCCCAAGTGCTGGGATTACACCACCATGCCTGGCTACGGTACTATTTTAAACAGACACTGTCAGTATTGGTTTTTAGTATCAAAAGAACACTGCTCTTTAAGAACACATTGATATGATGTGTTTGGTTGTGCATACTGGGAAAATAGCAGAGAAATGGAGAAAAGTGGAGACATTTCGTGACCAATAGGTTGCCCTGGTTCATAACTGAAAATCTAATCTCTCCTCTGGGGAAGCTGAGAATGCAGTTTTGAGGTTACCATGGTTTAAGCCAAGACAGCTCAAGGTAATTACCATTTCTACCCCATTCGCTGTATTTGGTGATGAGACCTGAGGAGATCCCAGATCTAGTTGGGGACAGGCAAAGAGAGCACAGATGCCATCTCTTTCCAAGCTATGCCAGTTCTCCTGTGTCAGAGGAAAGCCATTTTGATTGTTCATATCTCTTTAAAACAATACTTGAGCAGGTCTTAATGCTCTGTATAAAGTCATAGCTCCAACACGGTGCTTTAATTTTGTATGAAACTAGAATTTTAGATGAAAAGCTTCCTAATGCACAAAAGAACCTCAGTTATCCCTCCGAACCCAAACAAACACATACATAAACAACAACAATAAAAGAATTCCAATTAGGACTTCCAGAACACAAATACCCATTTGAATGCACCTAACAATTCTCTGTGAGCCGCCACTTAAAATTATTGTTCTTTTTAAAAGGAAAATCCAATATAGTTGAAAGCTTGTGCTTTATAAATACAAGAAGCTTCCCTGCTTTATCTGAAAGTGGGAGAAAGTCGTGTCTTGCTTTCTTTGGATTTAACATATTCGAGCTCATCAGAAAATCTTTATTAATTGCATTTATGAGCTATATTGCACTCCAAGCAGGTCTTTGAATTTTTTGTTTTATTTAAAAGTTTTTGTGGTACCGCAGATTGAATCCAGGACAATCTACTCTGAGCCACACCCCCCCCCCCCCGGCCCTATTTATTTTTCATTTTGAAACGGGGTCTTGCTAAGTTACAGCACACTGGCCTGGAACCTGCGAATCTCCTGTCTCCGCCTCCCATGTACTGAGTTTGCAGGCATGCGCCACCACGCCCAGCTGGTCTTTGAATTATTGTGGTTGCAAAGATGTGAGGGAAAAAAAAATTTCAAATTGTATATTAGCTTGTAATTTTGCAAAAGGCATGTGATTGAGTTGTGCCGGGGAAGGACTTCTAGTAGGGGAGCAAGCACTGGTCCTCGCTCACCATTTGAGAGGAGGGTGGGGTTTTCCTGCTGTTCCAAGGAAGTCTGCATCCTGGGCCCTGGCGGGGACTCTTGGCCATAGAAGAATAGGCTTGGCTGTGAGCTGCATTTCCTGCCTTTGCTGAGTCAGTTTTTCTGGATTTTATACTTGTCTTTCTGCAGTGTCCGCCTCCTTCTTTACTTCCATACTGGCTTCACGCCCTTGGCTTTGTGTAATGGGTAATGAACAGGCTGTTTCCTGTGGACACACCGAGGGGCTGCGGCGTGTGCAGCCCCCGGACAGCAGTGGGGCGGACCATGGGAAACGAGGGGAGCCAGGTGCACCCCCAGCTCTGACTAGCTTGGTGATTTAGGGAGTTGATCCCTCCCCAGATTGATAGGTGGAGTCCCATTCTGGTGTGTGTGTATTTATGGAGAGAGGAGGGGCTGCTTAAGGTTCAATGAGACATAAGGCGGAGTCCTAATCCAGTAAGACTGGTGTCCTCAAAGAGGAAGGGGCAGCCAGGCGTGGGGGCGCATGCCCATAATCCCAGTACTTGGGAGGCTGAGACAGAATTGTAGGTTCAAGGCCAGCCTCAGAAACTTAGCAATACCCTCAGCAACTTAGTGAGACGCTGTTTAAAAATAAAAGGGCCTGGAGGTGTAGCTCAGAGGTAGAATGCCCCTGGATTTAGTCCCTATTATAAAAAAAAAATGAATAAGTAGATAGATAGATTGATAGATGATAGATAAGAAGGAAGGAAGGGAGGAAGAAGGAAGGAGGAAAAGAAAGAAAAAAAGAAAGAAAGAAAGAAAGAAAGTAGCTGGCCCCAGGGATGAACTCACATAGAGACAGCTGCATGATCATACAGAAAAGGCGCCATCCACAAGCCATGGACAGAAGCCTCAGGGAGCGCCAACCTGTGGATGCCTTGATCTTGACCTTCTCTTCCAGAACAAGGAGAAAGTAAGTTTCAGCTGCCCAGGAATTTGATTATGGTGGCAATAGCAAGCAAATGTAGGAGAGTTAAGAAAATCTCCTCAGGTTCCCATCTTCCCAGCTTTAAGATGGAGTTAGAAATTGGTCCTACATTTGTAGGGTTGTTTGTATGAGATTTACAATTGATGCCTTCTCATAGATGGAGAATTTGTGCCCGTAGCAACAGGCCAGCGTTCCTTTCCTAATAGCCAGGCTTTTGGTTGAGTACTTAATATTATATTATAAAACACACACACAAATCATTACACATGTAAGTTTCAAGTTTCCCACCAGATTTTGCCTGGCTGATGTCTTGTAGAAAGCCCACAGCCCTCAGGACGTAGATGATATTTTCTGGCTGTAATGTGTGTTTTATCTCCTTCAAAAGTTAATCAACTTTGGTATGTTTTAGTGTCATTCTATGTGCTATATCTTACAGATAATAATAGGGAAGTCTGGCCAATGTTAGACCAATGGTCAGCTGACAATCCCAGCCCATGTACTAATTCAGACTATGTTATATCCTGGAATCACAGATCTGCAAATTAATGATAGCAGGTTGAGTTTACTTAAGTGTTGTTTGGCCAACAAATGGAAAGTATTTCCATTCCATAGCCTCATTTCGCTTCTCATAATGCATACTTCTCCCCATTTGATAACTCGACGAATGAAGGCGTAGACGTTCTTCCTGGAATGGTGAGTCTCCTGGCTTCCAGTACAGTGTTTAACCAGGATCTTCCTGAAGTTATCTATTAACTACATCTGTCTAAATATCAGTGACAGGTGACTTCCCTTCTCAAAGTGAGGAGTGGAGCTCAGGTTAACTCTAGGTTTTCTAGTGTTTGTTTACTAAGCAGGCAGTCAATACATGATGCTGAAATGATGTTGCGCACTGGAGGTGTGCCCAGTCCTGGGGGACGAGGTGTCCTGTGAAACACAGGTGCTGTTTCAGGGCTGACAGTCTAGTTGAGGACATAATAGATCTACTGGGCCGTTGGGCAGCTGAGGTTGAAATGTGCATGTGTGATTCACATTTCTTTAAGATGAGTTCAGTTCACCCCCAGCTATTCTATATCGACAAATAAGTGTTTCCTTTAGAGGAGGTGTATTCTATTAGATAGTGTAGGGTGCTGAACCAAAAGTGATTAATATGGTGTCCCAGAGCTAGGCACGGTGTACATGCCTGTAATCCCAGGACTTGGGAGGCTGAGACAGGAGAAATGCAAGTTTGGGGCCCGCTTGGGCAACTTAGCAAGATCCTGTCTCATAATAAAAAGGGCTGGGGACATACTCTAGTTGTACAGTGTCCCTGGGTTCAGCCCCCAGTGCCACCCCCCCCGTACATACACATACACACTTGGTATCCCAGTTACCTATTACTGCCTAGAAAGCCACACCAACATTTGCTGGCTAAAAAATAAAAAAACAATACCATTTAAATATATCTGTGGTTTTGTTGATCACAGTTTAAAGCAGGGCTAGCTAGGTGATTCTTCGATTCTGTGTAGTGTTGGCCGTGGTCACTTGAGGGCGTTTAGACAGTGGCTGGTCTGGTCTGGAGGATCTCGTATGATTCCACTTGATTCCACTCACCTGCTCAGCACCTTGGGAAGGATACTTGGAAGGCTGAGCCCCCCCCCCCCCACCCAGTCCCTGTGTCTCTCCATAGGGTAATCCTATTTCTTACAGGGAAGCTCAGGGTTCTAAGAGACCAAAACCAAGGCTGTTCGTTGTATTAAATAGTAGGTTGGAACATGGCATATCCTCACTTCTCAACTCTGCTGGTCCAAGCAGTTACAGGCAGCTCACATTCCAGGGAAAGGAAGTAGATTCACCTGTCCCTGGGAGGATTTTTCTCCACTAAGAAATTCCCCTATTCATAAAAGGCATTTTTTAGAGTTTTCTCAGTTCTCATTCTATCCATTCAGTTCCATAAATTATCTGTTTAGCTCTGTCGTCTTCATGCAAGAGGATTGCTTTTTTAAGTGAATAAAATTTGGTTTCTGTCACAGAGGAACTGATACTCTGATGGAGAGGAGAACCACAGATGGAGATAACTGTAGGTCACAAAGCTTAGGGGCAAACTGAGAGGCAGATGTGGATGCCGAAATGGAGGGTCAGGACATCAGGGAGGCTTTCAAAGACAAAGTGGCACTTGAACTGGGCACGGTGGCAACACCTGTAATCCCAGTACTTGGGAGGCTGAGACAGGAGGATTGCAGGTTCGAGACTAGCTTTGGCAACTTAGCTAGGCCCTCCCCATCTTAGTAAAACCGTGCTTCAAAATTAAAAAAATAAAATAGGACTGAAGATATATCTCAGAGGTAGAATGCCCCTGGGTTAAATCCCCAGTGCCTCCCCCCCCCCCCATACACACATACAGACACACACAAATAAATAAATGAAGGAGAAAATGGCGCTCGAGCCAAGCCTTGGAGGGGACAGTGGTCTCTATAGATGGAAGGGGCGGAGTGGGTGTCACCCAGGAGCCGGGCAGTAAAAGTCAATGTACCAGAGCAGATGGCATCTACTAGGAACAATGATGGCCTGGAACATGGGGCCCAGGTTGTTCCGGGGTGAGAGTGGGGGATCGCAAGAGGTGAGGCTGAACAGATGGGTTGGGGGCACATGGCCTTCGATGAATGCAGACTTGTTAGGCACAGGATCTGGGCAGGGAGAACTGTGGTCAGATTTCTGATTGGTCCAATGCTATTTCTTTTTTTTTTTTTTTTTTTGCGGTACTGGGGATTGAACTCAGGGGCGTTCTACCTCCGAGCTACACCCCCAGCCCTATTTTTTATTGTTTGTTTTGAAACCGAGTCTCACTAAGTTGCGGAGTGCCTCACTAGGTAGCTGAGGCTGGCCTCGAACCCGGATCCTCTGGTCTCAGCCTCCCGAATGCTGGGATTACAAGC
>PVLC010001686.1:0-14140 GCA_004027655.1 Graphiurus murinus
TCTTCTTCTTCTTCTTCTCTCTTTCTCTCTCCCTCTCCCTCTCCGTCTTCCTCTCCCCCCACCTCTCCCTATACTAGGCATTGAACCTGGGGACATTTGACCTCCAAGCTACACCCCCAGCCCTTTAAAAATTTTTTGACACAGGGTCTCACTAGATTGCTGAAAGTTTTGCTGCAACGCTGAAGCTGTGGAACCTGCCATCCTCCTGTCTCAGCCTCTCATGCAGTGGGATTACAGGTGTGCCCATCATGCCCTGTCCCCTTTGGGCTATGCTCAGTAATTGAATTTGCTAAAACCAAGCTCAGGGAAGGTCCCCCCTCACTCTAAACCTCTCTGTGGTTTTGCATTTCCTTCAGAAACAAATCCAAAGTCCTTGGCATGGTGTAGGCGGCCCCAGTGGCCTGCCGTTTCTTCTGGCTGACTCCCTTTCCTTACTTTCCCTTTGCACCCTGAGGCCTAGCGTGGCTGGCTCTCTCTCATCCCCCATTCTGCAAGTTCTCCCCGGCATCGACACCGGGCACCTCCCGTCAGTCCCTCGGCCCCAAAGCCTCCTCTCCCACACATCTCCAGGACTCCCCTCTTGCCTGCTTCAGGGCTCTGCTCAAATTTAGCTTTATTGAGGAGAACTCAGTGATAAACCCGAGATACACTATATAAAATGTAAAATAGCAAAGGTCTCCCCACTGGCCAGCCTCCATTCCCTTGTTCTGCTTTATTTGACTTCATAGCACATTTTTTCTGTGGGCCTTGCTATGTCTTTCTTTTCTGACTTTTGTCTTTCTAAGATTTATGTTTCCAACAGTTCTGTGCCTTGGTATAATCTAAACCAGGCCTAACACATGACATAGCTTCATGGTACATGCCGGCACTGATAAATGTCTAGGCCCAGAGTTGGCATAAAGTGCATACTGAATGAATGAATGAATGAATGAATACTATATGGCAAACCATGGAATGGGTGGAGAGGGTCAGGAAATGGGGCTGAGAGGGAGGAAGGAGAGACAGCTGAGGAAGGCATATTCTTGGCTTGCAGAGGAATGGATGTATGTATTAGAGAGGTTCTTTTCACTGAATATGGATTGGGGTCAATTATATCCTTATTTTATAGATGAAGGTCTGAGACACAGAAAGGTCAAGTAATTTGCCCAAGCTCACGAATTCAGCGAATTAGTAAGATTCAAACCCAAGCACGGTACCCTAGAGTCTCGCTGAACTCTCAGGCTCCTTCTGTCCCATAGGATCAAAACTGACGGTGCACTTTTACCCCAAATGCAGCATCTAAGCTCACATCCAGGAGGTTTGCATTTAATTCCCTCTTTCCAAAAGGAAAAGAATCACAAAAAATACATTCTGTGCAGAATCCTCTACCTCCCGGGTGGCACTTCCCTCTCCTCCTACCCTAGAAGTTGAACCCAGCTCTTGACGAACGTGCCCAGACAAGTGCTGCACTCGGCGTGTGCCCAGAGTTCCAGCACAGTCTGGGGACGCAGTGGCACCGGGCAGGACCAGCTCCGTGGGAGGACGCTGAGTTACAGAGGACGGTTGCAGTTTTGATAAGAGATGCCGGGGAAGGGCCCGGCAGGTGACTGACCCTGACTGCCTGGGGCTTCTGTCCTAAGGCGCTGAAGGGCAAGAGTGGGGAGGCGCAGAGGCTGATAGGGACTTATCTACTGATGATTCTGCAACCCCCACGACGGAACCACATCAACCCCGAACATGAATGCAGGAGCTCTTCGGGGCACTCTATAGCTGACCAAACACAAACCAACGAGTGCATTGCTCTCTTTCTGTCTCCCTGCTCTTGCTCTGTTGGTCTAGAATGTTCTTAACCACTTGGGCTGGTGGAGTGAGGCTGGAGCTGGTGGGTTCCTGGAGGTGTAGGGTAGAGCCTTGGGGATTGTGACTGTCTTTAAATCTTCTTGTTTGATTTATCTCTTGCTCCAGCCTCCATGATGTGAGAGAGGACTCTCCTCTCTCTCTCTCTCTCTCTCTCTCTCTCTCTCTCTCTCTCTCTCTCCTCTCTCTCTCTCTCTCTCTCTCGCTCCTCCCTCTCTCTCTCCTCCCCTCCCCACCATACCCTGCATTTCAGACCTTGGTTGCACATGGACTGAACCCAGAATCTCCAAGAAACTGTGAGCAAATGAATCTTCCACCCTTTAAGTTGTGTGGTCAGGTTTATTGAAGACCACAGTGAGCGGTGAGAGTGTTAAGACAGTCTGACTAAAAGCAAGAGTAAGACTAATTCTCAAAACCAGTTTTCTGCCCGACATAGTGGCCCATACTTATAATCCTAGTTCTTGGGAGGCTGAGTCAGGAGGAGCACAGGTTTGAGGACAGCCTCAGCAAGCAGTGAGACTCTCATCAATCTATCAAGACCCTGTTTCAAAATAAAAATAAAATAGGGCTGGGGGTGTAGCTTGGAGGTAAAATGCCCCGGGCTCAATCCCTAGTGCCACAAAGAAAAAAAAAAAAAACCAACAAAACAAAACAGTTTTCTGGTCTGCAGCATGAGGTTTCCAAGGAATTCTAATATTAGAGATAAATGATAAATAAGTGCTCTTAGATTTCATTTCAATGTATCTGGCCTTATACGAAACTCATTTCTTTTGTCTGAGTTTGAAATTGGTGGATTTTACACATACACAGAAGAGCTGTGTGCTTCTGTGATTTTGAAGGGATCCAAGCACAGCTATGCAAAAGCGCTAGACAGATATTCAGGGCTATTGTAAGACTTAGTTCCAGACAATTTTGCTAATATTAATGTATTTACTTTTGGAAAAACTGGAAATTTGAGCTAATTTATTTTACATTGATTTAAGACATCTCCATACTTTTTTCTTCTTCACGCATTCAAAAATACTAACCAGTTTATTTATCTATGATTTTTTAATGTTAGACATAAGAAATCTTAAAATGAGATGGCATGAACTATAAAATCCCTGAACACCATGATTTCTAACTTTTTTAAAGCACATAATGGGGGTGGGGGTGGGGGTCGGAGGGGACAGGCAGAGTTGCTGTTTCCTTCAAACTGAATTTTGTTGTTGTTGTTGTTGTTGCTTGTTAAGCCCATGTGTTAACAGCTTGGTGCTGGGGGTAATCTTATTGGAAGTGGTAGAATCTTTATGAGGTAGAGCCTATGGGAGATCTTTAGGTCACTGAGAGAAAGTCCTTGATGACGATTGCGACACCTCAGCCCCATCTCCCTCTTTTGATCCCTGAACATGAAGTGAGCAATTTTGCTCCACTGCATAGACCCACCATGTGGACTTACTTGCCACAGGCCCCAAACAATGGGATCAACCAATCATGGACCAGATCCTTCAAAACTGTAAGCCCAAATAAACCTTTTCTCTTTATAAGTTGATTATCTCAGGTATTTCATTATGGTGACGGAAAAGTGACTAACACAGTACCTGACTCTTAAAAAACCAATTTGTTTGGATGGTCCAAGACCATCAGATTATTCCTGTCAATAATCTGAACGAACAGACCATAAGCCACAGTCAGAAATTAAAGGTCAGCATAGCAAGCCTCAGCCACTTACAGTAAAAGAAGGTCAATGTACGTGGAATCAGTAGAAGTCAATTTGCAGAGATGAAATTGCAGTTGAGGAACAGGGAAAGGAGCAACAAGAGGCTGTGTGTGTGGCCAGAGAAACCTACACACAGAGAAGCAGAAGGAGGAGAGGGGAGTGGAGGGAGGGAAGGAGACAGAGAGGAAGAAAGGGAAAGAAGGAGCGACAGACAGAGATACAAAAACAGAAATAGAGATAGAATGAGAGACCTCAAACTTGGTTCTTCAATCCTAGATTTTAACTGTCATTTTGATGAAGATCAAATTTCTTTTCCTTGAAACTTCCTTATATTATTTTAGCAACACTTCTTATCCTTATCAAATTTTATTCCACCTTTTTATGTTTTATTGCAACCAAGAACTTTCACTAGAACAGCATATTCCAAAGTTAAAAACCAAAAATGTTTAATAAAATTGAACAAGGAAAGCACTTTATTCTCCAGTTCTGCTTTAGGGTGCTGCTTTTAATTGGGTGCTCTGTGCCCGTGGCCTTAGTGGAGCCATTCCTGGCTGGCATCGTTATCTGGGGCATTTGAGCAAGTAAATGTGTCCTATCACCTTGCCAACAGGCTATTTCAATTGGTTTCCAGAGAATTCTGGCACTTTGAGCTAATGAGTATTTTAATAGATTCAAAGCATTTATGGAATAAAGTACAATTTCTGGAGGAACAAGAAAACATTTGGCTTCCTTGAACATGATAAGTAACTAATTTTTTATTTTGCTAATAGATGTATAATGTTACCCTGAGACGTATACAGATGAATGATCACTTACCTTCGCCTTGTCGACACCTAATTTCCCTTTGTGCTAATACAACTATGATTTATCATAGCAATGCCCCTCACAGAGTTATTTT
This sequence comes from Graphiurus murinus, assembly GCA_004027655.1. NCBI lineage: Eukaryota > Metazoa > Chordata > Mammalia > Rodentia > Gliridae > Graphiurus > Graphiurus murinus. Next base: position 4,434 of record PVLC010001686.1, read on the forward strand.
GTGCCCAAATTAATTTATTTGAATACAGTATGATGGACTATTGCTTGTCTACAACATATACATACATATACATATATACATATATATATATATATATTTATACAGTCACACACTTTTTGCTTTTAATATTCATTGAAGGTCTACAATCTACATGATGACACTGAGTTTTGGTTGGTGACTAGGACACATGAGACATCATGCTTTAGTACCTCATAACAGGCATAGTATTGATTTTACAAAAAATGTTCCACTAAAACATAGGCATAAGTTGGGCATGGTGGCAATGCCTCTAATCCCAGTACCTGGAAGGCTGAGACAGGAGGATTGCAGGTTTGAGGACAGCCTCAACAAGAATGAGGGTGTAACTTAGAGGTAGACGGCCCCTGAGTTCAATCCCCAATAAAACACACACACACACACACACACACACACACACACATATTTTGTTTTTCCAAAGGAGGTGAGTTTGGAGAATTCAGATTCCTTCCAAGTCCAGATGTCCATAAAATCTGTTAGGGGAAGTTGATTTGGGTAAAAATTCTCCTCTGCTTCATTTGTATTTGTATCTACTGTGCTTAGTACAAAAAACTCTACATGTACAATCTGGCACACAGAAGCAACAGCTAGCCTTGGAATGACTAACTTACATCATAGTTTGGTGTGTGTGTGTGTGTGTGTGTGTGTGTGTGTGTGTATGTGTGTGTGTGCGTGTTTACTTAGAGCATAAAAAATCTCAGGCTACTAAAATATACCAAATTTGGCCCACTGCCTTTATCTCCTTGACCAATCCCAGATAATTAATTAATAAGGAACGATTGCTTCCCTCCGGCATGTTTCAGAAACCCTGTCCCAGCTAGGCGTGGTGGCTCATGCCTGTAATCCCAGTACTTGGGAGGCTAAGACAGGAAGATTGCAGGTTCCAGGCCAGCCTCAGCAACTTAGTGAGACCCTGTTCAAATTAAAAAATGAAAAGGGCTGGGGTGCAGCTTGAAGGTAGAATGTCCCTGGATTCAATCCAAGAGAGAAAGAAAGGAAAGGAAAGGAAAGAAAAGAAAAGGAAAGGGAAGGGAAGGGAAGGGAAGGGAAAGGAAGGGAAGGGAAGAAAAGGAACTCTATCTTAGTCTCTATCTTAGGGAGAGATGCATGGAGCTGCTGGCTGCCTCTTCTTTAGCTCAGCCCATATTCTGTATGCAGCACTTTAAATCCCAGACAAGGCAGAGTATTGCACTCCAAGCAGTCCAAGCTGAGAAATATCCCGCATTGCAAACTTGAACAGTATTTTCTGTGGAGCAAATGGAAGACATTCTGCCTCCACCATGATGTGGGCTTGGAGCCCGCCAACCATGGACTGGACCCTGAAACCATCAGCCAAAACAAATCTTTCCTCCTCAAAGTTGCTCTTGTCAGGTATCTTGGTCACAGTAACAGGAAGCCAACACGAATGGTGTTCTTTTATAAAGTGAAGTCAAATCCAAGGAGAAAATGCTTTCAGCCGAGTCTCCCAGGCAAAGAGGGCAGAGCTCCAAGGAAGGGCCTAAGTGGTGAGGGAGACCTCGGCCCCGGGTCTGAAACAGTAGGAACAGGACGCGAGGGCCGTGAGCTCCCTGGGCTACAGTCTTATTTGGGATAGGTTTAGCACCAAGGAGAAGCAAAGGAGTTGAAATTAAACGAAGAATCATAAAGCACTCTTGAGGAAAATAGAGCCGCCCACCAGTTAAGCGATGAAAAAGGATTTGAATCAGTAATAACTATTTTGCTAGAAATATAAGACCACTTCTCTGGAGTTATGGAAGATCATGTGGAAAGAAATTGAGTATGGATTCAATTTAAGAAAATAATCTGAAAGTAGACATAGATATTCCAATATGAACAACAGTGCAGTGTGGACTGAACTCAACTTCTGTTTACACGGAGGTGGCTGGGAACTGGACATTTTGGGGGAGGGGGTGCCATGACACCTTAATAGCTGGATCTTAAGCAAGGCTCGGTCCGCTGGAGTCCTGCAAGGCAGACGATTCCAAAAGAAGGAACTCATAGCATATCCCACTTCCCATTATGTCATTCTGAGAATTTGGGGTGCTTTGGGTTTTGCTTTCACATTAGTTATAAAGGAAAATTTCTTAGAAACACAAGATGGCTGGACGGATTATGATTCCTCAATATTAGCTGAAAAAAACAGTGCCTCAGCATGCCTCAAAGATATTCATTAACCTTTTACAAATATCAGGAAATGGGCTTTGCAAGCTTAGTTACTAAACAGCATTATGTTCCATATCAGCACAGATTAGAAACAAAATAAATAAGCCCAAGAGACTTAGGTCTACTATTTTATCTATGAGTAAAGAAAACTTTAAGACAGATCGTTTACCCCTCTCTGGAACCTCCCCCTTGTCTCCACTACACATTAACTAACTCTAGTGGCCTGAGGAAAAGATAAAAACCACTACTTAAAGTAGCTAAGCAAATAGTGAAAATTTAAACTAATGAATAGAGACTCTTCTTCGTCATTAACCTTTAATACTGTTTTTGTACTAAAAGAATTTTTATATACGTATTGTATTCTGTAACATTTCTGTTTTCTTAATCCCATGAGAAATGGCTTTTCTAGTTAAATATGTACCCACTCAACTTTTAGAAAAACAAGTCTGTAAAAATTCCTGTTTTATATGCCTCATTGTAAAAAGATAGTATAAGAAACAGCTACTACATGCAGTAAACAGATGCGCTTCTTCACTGCATTGGGTGTGAGCGTATTCTCGAGACCCCGTCTCAATCCACATCTACCGAGGGACCCCCTGACCCTGCGGCCTTGAGGGCTGGCTCTGACAAGGGGAGGTGATGGATTGGGAAGGGGTGAGTGGAGTCAGGGAAGTGGAAACATTACAAGCAGCAGGAAGGGGGTTGGCCCAGGTGAAGCCCTCCTGGCTTGGTTAGCTGGTGTTTATGGAAGTTAAGCTGCCACTCTCCCTGGGATTCTTGGAGACAGGCGCCTTATCTCCAGGTTGCTGGGACAAAAGTGCATGTGATCATTTGGCAGCCTGGAGTTCTCTCAGGCAGGCACTTTAAAGGGCTGTGGCGTTAACTCTTAGAAACGAGGCTAGTGTTTATTCCAGTCTTTATATGCCAGGATTGGAGCCTGCAGGGCTCAGAGAAGCCTGACTAGAGTTTGGTCAAGGTTGAGAATCCTTTTCATCCTAAAGTCAGAGAGCTGGGAGATGCCGCAGAACACAGAGCGCACATGCTGGAGCCTGCTCTTCTGGGTTTGGGTCCTGGCGTGGCTACTTGCCAGTCTCTCTGTTGCATCCTCTATAAAATGGGAATTAATGTAGTATCTACTCCATTAGGGTTTTTTTTTTTGTAGTTGGGATTAAACCTAAGAGCATTCTACCTACCATTGAGTCCATTTTATTTTTTATTTTGAAATGGGGTCCCACTAGGTTGCTGAGAGTCTTGCTAAGTTGCTGAGGCTGGGCTCAATCCTGTAATCCTCCTGTCTCAGCCTCTCGAGTACTTGGATTACAGATGTGAGCCACCACACCCAATTCCATAGTGCTTGTGAAGCACTTAGAACAATGCCTAACACAAAGCCCATGCTGTACAGATGTTTTCTATCATTACCTTTTGTGAAGCAGTCTATCCATGATGCAGGGAACAGAGAGACTTGAAGGATGAACAAACTTGCAGTTGCTGATCTCTGTTCACTTGGGAATAGGAAAGGCTAAAAAATTTGCTCCTATATTATTAGCACTGCATTGTGGACCAGAGAGAATCTTTGTATGCCTAGAAAATGGTTCCAACTTCTCTCCAGCAGGGATTGTGTCCAGAAAATACTCACCTTCTTCAGAGTTGAATACTATTCCAGAGGAACCATCTCAGGAACCATATGAAAATCCTGTTTATAAATGAGAATTGAAGAAAAGGATGAAAGAGAACCAGTCAAACAGGCATTAAAAGAACCAGAGAAGTGCTTTTTATAATGGTAAATTATAATGGCAAATTGTTACCCTCAACAGCAAACATTATTATTATTATTTTTTTTTATTATTATTATTTTGGTACTGGAGATTGAAACCAGGGACATTCTACCTCCAAGCTACACCTCCACCTTTTTTTTTTTTTTTCAAAACAAGGTCTTGCTGTTGCTGAGGCTGAACTCAAACCTGTAATCCTCTTCTTCCAGGCTCCTAAGTACTGGGATTACAAGCATGCACTACTGTGCATGGCTGAAAATATTTAATATTTATGATTAAGCACCAATTATCATGGCATCAATATTTATAAAGCAAACTACAAGAAGGCTAGAGGAAATAATGTAACAAAAATCAATAGAGATACAAGACTACTTCTCTTGCGTTATGGAAGATCATGTGTCAAAAAATTGAAAATTAAATTTAAGAAAAAAGTTTAATGAATTAAATTTAAGAAAATAATCTGAAAGTAGACATAAATAATATAGCTGATATAATAATAAAAATAAGTCCAGTAAGATAGACCTAATTAGTATAAATCAAATATTATATACTGAAAAGATAAAATATACTTTCTACTTATCTATGGAATAGTGACAATAAATGACCACATATTATCTACCAACCATACCTAACTAAATCACCAAACATAGCAATGGTATGGTCAGCATTCTTTGATTGCAGTGCAATGACAATAACATAGAAATTAGTAGAAACAACAACAACTATACCAAATCCACTTCTCCTGGGAGTAAAATTTCTCTTCACTCTTATGTCACCAGGAAAATAAACACTGAGAATGTGTAGAAAAATAAATACAACTATATCTCCATCTAAAATACATACTTCTAGATACTTGGAAAATATGTGGTTTTAAATATTTATATTTTAAAAAGAAAAAGTATACAGTAACAATTGTTTCCAACTCAAATTTTTGAGAAAATTTTAAAAATGCATGTATGCTAGTCAGCTTTTGTTGCTGTGACCGAAATGCCTGACAAGAATAACTTTGAGAAGGAAAGGTCGATTTGGGCTCCTGGATTTATAGGTCAGTCCAAGGTGGGCTGGCTCCATGGTGGCCGGGTGTGGTGGAGGAGGAGAGCTGCTCAGCTCATGACAGACAGGAGGAGGGAGAGAGAGAGAGGAAGTGGCCAAGGACAGGTATAGTCCCCGAGGTCTGCCCCTAGTAATCTACTTGCTCCAACCACGTCCCACCTGCCTATAATTGTCACCACCTCCCAGTCTATCCATTCAAATTGCTAATCCACCAGATGGATTAATCTGCTGCTAAGATCAGAGCCCTCACGATCCAGTTGTTGCCTAAAAGGCCCAATTCTGAGCCTTGCTGCTTTGGGGACCATGCTTTCAACACATGAGCTTTTAGGGGACTCAAACTGTATCATCAGACAACAGAAGGAAGTAATGGTGATAAAAGAGATGAATGACTTTGAGGAAAGATTGACAGCGTGATTATGCAAAATAAATGAAAACAAAAAGGTAACCACAGACACAGGAGGAAGAAAAATATGAAAACTACGTTGTCAGTACTATATAAATAAACTTTAAAGACAAGGCAATGTGTGATTTTTTTAAGAAACTATAAATTATTAATGCTGACAACTGAAGAGATGGATAATATTAATGGAGTAATTACAACAAAAATATATGTAAAACTTGTTAAAAATCTACCCAACCATGATGCTCTCAAAACAAGCATATCATCCCTAATAATGTGTCAGGAAATTCTGTGATATCATTAAGAAGCAGATAAACTTGATTGCTTTCCATAATTTTCCAGGACACAGAAGACCAAAGATTTTCTAATTCTTGTGGTTATCTCACACACACTGTTTGTGTGTGTGTGTGTGTGTGTGTGTGTGTGTGTGTGTGTGTGTGCCTGTGTACGTGGAAATGAACTCAGCTTGTTGTCTAAGTGAAATGAATCACACATTGTCTCACGGGTCTGCTGTTGGTCACAAGACGGATGCTCTCACCATCACGGCAAACAAACTACAGAAATCAGCCCCACTGAACCAAGGTTTCCAACCACCTGGAAATAAATATAATCGCATCAGCTACATGATGGCTATGGGAAGTTTCCTTGCAAATTCTTTTGGTGATATTGAATATCGGTTGTATTTTTTGTTGTTGTTTTGTTGGTTGGTTTGTTTTTTGTACAAGGCCCAAGAAATAAGGAAACAGAACAATGTTTTCCTCTAGACAAAATAACTCAAGAAGAAATTCAAGTGCAATTGCCAAGTTTAAATGAATTCTGATTAAAACCATTTGCAAAAGTGACTCTGTATATCATACCCTAAGAGTGTCTCTGGAAATTCTATGACATTAAAAAAAAGGATTTTCCCAGGATTTAGCAAACATGAACTCTCTATTTTAAAAAGACAAGGGAATTCTTAATCGCCTATGGAAAATAATTTCTAGTTCTATTTGTTATTATCACTGTTGATTTATACTGCAGTCTGAAAATATAAAAATATGTTAGTTGTGTTGCCTAGTGTTTAAATCGTATTTTGAAACTAGAGGCAAATATTGCCAATATCAATGCCCACTACCTACTATCTATTAATTAGTTTGCTTTTGGTCTCTTGAATGCCCAATTCTTATTAAGTGTATGATTACATTTGATTAAAGAAACATGGTTTTCTCAAGCTTTAATGATATGCTGTATTTAATAACCTTTTAGATTTAGTCTTAATAATTGCTTAACAAAGTATCCAAATTCAGCTTTTCAAAATTAGGGCTTTCTTATGATAAAGGGTACAACACGGTATACACATCATGGCAAAAGGCATACTTGAAACAAAAACAGAAATCAAAATATTTATCAAGAGAATATGCATTGTGTTTTATTGTAAAAGTTTTGCATTTATTTGAATTTCATGTGTTCTATACACTGTGACAAAGATAGAAATGGTCCTATAATGCTATGCACTTATGTGCACAAAAATCCTGAAAGACCAAACCAACCCCACTCTTAAAAAGAAAATTTTAATTGCATTTGATTTGTTTCTCCTGCAGGGAACTCAAGGTGTCAGGAAGTCACTAACTGCTCTTGCCACTTTTCTTCCGATTCTCAGCAGAAATAAAATTTGCCAGAACATCTGCTAAGTGAGAAGAGGGTTCCAGCTCGCTGAAATTTTGCTTAGTGCTGCAAATGTTTCAGAGGAGGAGGAGTGAGCCATGCAGGGAAGAGCTAGAAAGCTCCTCAAGTGGATGGCCCCCACTGACCCCAATCCGCCAGGAGGATTCACCCCCACTCCTCCTTGTCAGTTCTGGAAAGTCCTGGCTGTGGCTAATACACCTGAACCACCCCATAGCTTCGTGTTGGCAGAGACAATACAAAGGGCGCTTCCGAGAGTGAACCATCCCCAGCTGGGGTGTGACCGTTGTCCTCTGCGGGACAAGGGTCTGTCTGACCTGGGAAAGGCCAGGTGCAGAGGCCTTGCAGGGGCCAGGGTCTGGGCTGCATTGCCTCTTTCTGTTGGAGACTAATGATCACATTCTCAGAATCGAAACAGGTAAATTACCATTTAAAACTCTTTTGAAAAATCAACTGCCTCTCACTAGTACAGTCTCCACCTCCACCTACCTCACTCTCACCGATTACATTAAAATGCACTTGCCGAAGAAAGTGGGGAAATACAGCTTAGACACACACGTACACACACGTACGCACATACACACAAATAAACACACACATACACACACAGGCACACATACATGCACACATGCACACCTACACACGCATGCACATTCACACACACATGCACACATACACACACACACACACACACACACCCTCAAGTTTCATTTAGAAAGAGATGTGGGAAATAAGGTTGGTTTCATTGCTTCTTTCTCTTTTGAGGAGTTGGGGATTGAACCCAAGGGAATTCTACCTCTGAGCTCTACCCCTAACCCTTTATATTTTTTATTTTGAGACAGGAACTTTCTAACTTGCCAAGGCTGTCCTTGAACCTGAGATCCTCCTGTCTCAGCCTCCCAAGCACTGGGATTACAGATGTTTGGAACTGTGCTCAGCTCTTTTATTTCATTGATGGATTTTTGTTTTTCTCTGCATTGTTTTCTTACATTTTACTCAAGTTTACTGTATTCTCCTAGTCCATAAGTTCACTGCTGAGGTAATTTATTTATAAGTTATCTTCTATTTTCTTTAACAAATACCTATAAAGCTATAAATTTACCTTTACATATCACTTGAGGCACTTATCTTATTTTTGAAAAATTAATGCTTTGTAGTGAGTCTATTTTGTTTTTCTTCTTTAAACATGAGTTTCTTGGGGGTGTTTTTGAGTTTCTAACCCTGTTTTTGAAAAGTAATTAATATTTTGGTCAGAGAATATGTTCATGTAATATCAATTCTTTGATATTTCTTGAAACTATGGCATATATAGTTTCTGCAAACATTCCTTATGGCCTCCAAACATATAAATATTCTTAATTTAAAGGGTGCAAAGCAATAGATCCATCTTATTTTGAGAAAAAGGATTAAGCAGTCTTGCTACTTTTGTTGTTCAAATCTTCTAAAAGTCTTTTTTAAAAGTTTTTGTGCTTTGTTTCTCTACTTCTTATAGAAATTTGTTATGTCTTGCATGGTGGCAATATTTTTCTTAATAATATTGTACGGACTTGTTTTGTATATTTTAAAGAAAAATGGTTAGAGGAATTGAGTTCATCATTATTATTATTATACATTTATAGTAGATTTTTCTTTTATTTTTATGTAGCATCCCTCTTTGTTACTACATTTTGGCTTAAGTTGTACTTTGCTTGATATGCTATCCTAGGCATGTTTCCTTAGATTAGCATTTTTATAGAGTTTACCTTTTCCATCCATGCACTTTAGACTTTTTTTCTATCACTTTTCAGGAGCATATATCAAAAATCTATTTATTTTTTAAATGTATGCTGATGAGGAGGTGGGGAAATTGGAACTCTTCAACACTCTTGGTGGGATTGCAAATTAGTACAGCCACTATGCAGATCAGTGTGGAGATTCCTCAGAAAACTGGGAATGGATCCACCATATGATCCAGCTATACCACCCCTGGGTATCTTTTGAAAGGGACTGAAACCAGAATATTAGAGTAATCTAAGTATATCCATGATTATAGTAACACAATTCACAATAGCCAAATTATGGAATCAACGTGTATGTCCATCAACGGATGAATGGATTACAAAAATATGGAATATACATACAATGGAATTCTACTCAGCAATAAATAAGAACAAAATAATGTGATTTACAAAAATGGAAGGACCTGGAGAACATTAGGTTAAATGAGATTAGCCAGTCACAGAAAGTGAAGGGTCATATGTTTTCTCTCATCTGCAGAAGCTAGGGAGTAATTAGGATACCAGAGGGGCTTCAGGTAATGGAGGAGAAACCCCGGTAGAGCCAGGGAGGTGTTCTAGGGGAAGACAGACGGAGGGTGGGAGGGAGAAGGGGGATCAATGAAGGAGTCATTTACATTGGCATTATATACATATGTGGGAATATCAAGGTCAATCTAAATACCCTGTATGGGGAAGCGGGGGATGGAGAGGGAGCGGGGAAGCCCAAGTGCCATGGGCATGTATGTCATCATCACTATAAACTGCATTATGATGTGAGACTATAATGCACCAATGAGTACACAAAATAAGCTCATAATCTTTTTCCAAAGACTAATTTTTAATATACTTATTATAATTATGATA